>CANUEX010184782.1:0-13670 GCA_948099535.1 Jatropha multifida | reverse complement strand
AGACTACACAAATATTTGCTGTTTTGAGCAAAAATGGAGCACATATGACCCATTTGACATCAAATAAGGCTATTAAAGCCTTGTTAAAGTTTAAGCCCAAGCCATGTCCTTGAAAAGACTGAAAAGCCCCTGTCCAACGTTCATAAATTCAAAAGGAATGGTGAAAATTCGATCAACGTGGACAGCTGAGAACCAAGCGCGAAGTGAGCTGCAAAATGTCCTCTCGCCAGACCGTTTGGATTGAAACCCCACAATTTTGACAGAAGCATTGAACCTAGCCTTGTGAGCTGCCTCCTTCAGCATTTTATATTGTCTTTTACATGGTGGAGAGCAGCTTGGCCGGTCAATTGATGCAAGTTGACATAAGGAGACGTGGACTATTGAGAGCCTATCAATAATTCCACATATCAGCTTAAGAAAAAGAAGCAGCTGCGTGGAGAAATCTGGACCAAGCAAATGAAGCTCCAAAATGATCTCCTGCCTGGTTGTTTGAACTGAAACTGCAACGTTTTATAGAAGCAATGCACCTGGTTCAAATTCAAATTCAAATGAATATTTTATCATTTCTTTTCTTCACATGGGCGGTGGAGGCAGGCTTTGCAGATGCAAGTTGATCAAGTGGCTGGCTTATGTGGACCAATTGGAATCAAGCAAGAAAGTCTATATATAAAGGAGAATGAAAGAATGCAAACGGGTTGATTGGTTCATAGTTGTTTTATGAATTAGTTAATACTTAATCCCTCTTGTTGCTCTTTTGGCACTTATTGCCGAAAGCAAGCAGGAGAGGAAATTAAGTGGCCAATCAAACTTCAGCCAAGAAATTAAAAGAGAGAGTCAGTATTTTAGTTCGTGTTATTGCAAATACAAAAGAAGTGGAAAAGAGTCAGTAATAAGCTTGGACGTGGAGCTCTGTGACAACTAGTTAAAGACCCCGAGTTTGTAATCTATGGCTTTTATTCCCTTCATGAATTTTATTTGCATTGATTTATTTGTAACAATGCTTGGCTAAATACTTGGATCTAGTTGTGGGATTTATATATTAATTTAAAATGCGACTTTGAATAAAATAATTTATGTTGTATGTTTAATTCCTCATTCAATATGTTGAACTTAATGCTTGTGGATATGTTAGGATCCCATATTTGCATGATATTAGATCTATTTAAACAGATTGAAAGGTTCACAAATTGGATCGGATCTCACATATTAAACCTATAATTTCTTTCTAGCGCTAGAAATAGGCTAGGTTCTCTGAGGATAAAAAATTAATACAAAGCTTAATGAGTTAAAATTGTGCGAGGCTACAATAAATGGTAGATGTGCATGGTTTTAATAGTCCTTCTGAGCTCGAAAGAGGATTTTGGATAATTTAGGTTAATTCTCCTTCAGGAATTGACATAACGTTTTAGATCATATCAGGCGGTATGGTCGAAGCGGTCCAATTGAGCTTGAAAGATGATTTTGAGTATCATAAATTAATTATTCAGAGTCTGCACCAGGAATTAATAGAGACCTCATAACTAGACCAACTCTATAATTATTTGCTGAATATCTATCTTTTGATTATCTCTACTTGCTTATTTTATTTAGAATTTACTTATTTTAATTGCATCTTAGTTTAATCCAACTCCTTTTAATTTCGGTCTTCCTAATAATTGTCGAACATAACAAATTAATAGCCTATTCTCCAATGTCTGCGGGACGATAATCTTTTTTATTTACTTGTACGACTCGTATACTTGCGGAGCACACTCTAAACTAGAGAGAAAGCCGGAGCGCGGACAAGTTTATGGCGCCGTTGCCGGGGATTGGTGCTAGAATAGATATTAGTTTAATTGTGAGACAATTAATTATGATTTATTTATTTTTCTGTTAATTAGTTTTCATAAAAAATTTAATAAAAAAAATATATAAAAAAGACAAACAAAAAAAATTCTCGTTTACGTTAAGTACATCCAGTACCTAACGTAACCTTTTTTTTTATATTAAAAAAAATTTTTTTTTCCCTCTTTTCTTCTACGTTAACATACTCTTATTTTCAAAATAATTTTTTTTATTTATTTGTTCCGTTTATTTCTTTTTTTTCTTTTTAATTCTTATTTTGAATTCTATTCTATTTTTTTTCTTTTTCTTTTTCTTTTTTTTAACTAATTAATTAATTATTTATTTTTATCTATTTCTTTTCTATTTTTTATTTTAATCTGATTATTTTAAAATTTCTATTTTTATTTCTATTTTCCTTTTCTCTACTTTATTTTATTTTGCTTTTTTTCTTTTCTTTTCTTTTAATTTCTTTTGCCTAATTTATTAATTTAAATTTTCAAAATATATTTTAAATATTTATTTATTTAATTTTCCTATTTTCTTTTCTTTAACTATTTTAGTATGCTATTTTATTTTTATTTCCCTTTTTTTTATTTTTTATTCTATTTAAGTATTATTTCTTTTATTTAATTTTAATTTAATTTCTAATAAAAAAAAACTAATCTTTCTTTTCCTCGATGCGTAGTGGACTAATCTTTTATGCTAAGATCAAGAAGTGTAGACTTATTACCTCTTGACTTAGAAATTGAAAGGACAACCCGCACTTTGAGAAAAGAAAACCCAAGGTATCAAAGAGGAAGGCATAGCCCTATATCAAGAAGACGCAGAAGTGCGAATACAATTTTGAGAAGAGTTGAACAAGTAGACCAGCCGGTGATTCCTGAACTGGACCAAGTGAGGGTCGAGATCGAAAATCGAGAACAACTAAACGAGATGGCTGAAGAAAGAACCTTGTGGGATTTGAACGTTCCTAATCCCAAAGGAGCACAACCAGCTGTTGTGAGGCCGCCAGTAGCAGCCAACAATTTCGAGATCAAACCGTCTTTGATTTCTATGGTGCAACAATCACAGTTCGCAGGACAACCAGATGAAGATCCAAATGTTCACATCGCCACATTTCTGGAAATTTGTGATACACTGAAGATAAATGGCGCTTCAGACGAAGCAATTCAACTGAGGCTATTTCCTTTTTCATTGCGGGATAGAGCAAAACTTTGGTTACACTCTATGCCCGCCAGATCATTCACCAACTGGGATGAATTGAGTTGTGCGTTTCTTCAAAAATATTTTTCACCTAGTAAGACTACAAGATTGAGGAAAGAAATTTCTAACTTTCGAATGAAGGAAGACAAGACATTGTACGAAGCATGGGAGAGATTCAAAGATCTTCAACGCCAGTGTACGCATCATGGATTTGAGATGTCAGCTTTAGTGCAACAATTCTATGATGGAGAGACACCAACTACTCGAAGTGCACTAGATGCTGCTGCAGCCGGATCGTTCTTAAAGAAAAGAATCTTTGAAGCTTACGGATTATTAGAAGAAATGACAGCTAGTAGTTATCGGTGGAACGAGGATAGAAGTACAACGAAGAAGGTAGCAGGACTACTAGACGTAGATGGATTGACTCTTTTGACCACTAAATTTGATGAACTTGCCAAGAAATTGGACAGCTTGAATGTGAATGCAGTAGCAACTCCTCCAATGGGATGTGAAGTTTGCAGAAATATTGGTCATACAGCAATGGAGTGTCAGTATGGAACGGCTGAGTATATAGTTGAACAAGCCAGTTATATTCAAAATAATTACCAGCCTAGACCCCGAGGTAACCCATTCTCCAATACCTACACACTAGAGTGGAGAAACCATCCAAATTTTTTGTGGTCATACCAACAAAACCTAGATCCTAGACCTACCTTGAATAACAATCCAAGACTACCACCACATGGATTCCAAAAACCAAATACTCAACCCTTTCAGAATCCACAAGAATAGCCTTACCCAAATCCAACATCCAATCTAGAAGCCATGTTTGAAAGTTTCCTTTAAAATCAAAAGCAAAGAGCTGATGCGCAAGACGAACTTATCAGGCAATTGAACGAGAAAGTCAATCAACTCACGACTCATCAAAAGATGATGGAGCATCAAATGACACAACAAGCTAGCTCTTTGAATTCTAAAGCTTATGGGAAGCTCCCGAGTCAACCAATTCCAAATCCAAAAGAGCAATGCACTATGCAATAGCTCTAAGAAGCAGGAAAGCTTTAGAGGAATCGAAATTAAGACAACAAGAGGAACGGCCAACCGAGAGAGAACTAATGAACTTGGAAGTAGAATCTGAACCTACGGAGGGTGAGAAAAAGAAAGAAGAAGAACTGAAGAGACTGAGAGAAGAAGATATACAAAAGAGGATGAAAGCTTTTGAACCTCCAATCCCATTTCCCCAAAGATTAAGGCAAGCGAACCTAGATAAGCAATTTGGCAAATTTTCGAAAATGCTTAAACAGTTGTATGTCAATATCCCTTTCACGGATGTTGTCACTCAAATGCCATCTTACGCCAAATTCTTGAAGGAGATATTAACGAAGAAGAGAAAATTGGGAGAATGCGAGACAGTAGCACTTATTGAAGATTATAGTGCTATAATTCTAAACAAACTACCACCCAAGTTGAAAGATCCTGATAGTTTTTTCATACCATGTGAAGTAGGAGCGATGAAGATTGATAAAGCTCTATGTGATCTTGGAGCAAGTGTGAGCCTTATGCCCTTGTCTGTTTTTGAGAAGTTAAATATTGAAGAACTGAAGCCCACCAGAGTGATTTTGCAACTCGCCGATCGATCAATCAAATATGCAGTTGGAGTAGTTGAAGATGTGCCGATTAAGGTTGGAAATTTTTATATTCCAGTAGACTTTGTTTTACTGGAGATGGACGAAGATATACACATTCCAATCATTCTTGATCGACCCTTCTTAGCTACAGCCGGAGCATTGATTGACGTCAAAGAAGGAAAGCTTACATTGAAAGTGGACGATGACGAAATTGTTTTTAATTTGTTTGAAATGATGAAACAACCAGCCAAAATTTTTGAATGCATGCGAGTCAATGTGATAGACGACGTGGTAACAAAGTTAATTAAGAAAACACACACTGACTTACTGAATTCCTATCTGAAAGACATCAAGGAGATGCAAGAAGTGGAAGAAGAAAGATAAAGGTCAATGCCAAGAAGTTTCCAAACCAAAGACGAAAGGCAACCTGATCCAAACTAGTCTGATGAAAAGGAGGAAGCGCCACAGGTAGAACTCAAACCCTTACCTCCTGGATTAAGGTACCATTTCTTGGCCGAAACTCTACATATCCTGTAATTATAAATTCTGCATTAGATGATGATCAAGAGGATATTTTGTTGAATCTGCTTAGAAAACACAAAAAGATATTAGGATACAATATACATGACTTGAAAGGCATAAACCCTTCCATTTGCACACATAGTATACTAATGGAGGAGGGATTTAAACCTTCAATTGAACCTCAATGAAAATTGAATCGTAATATGAAAGAAGTAGTCAAGAAGGAAATAACCAAGTTGCTAGATCTAGGCATAATATATCCTATCTCAGATAGTCCATGGGTTAGTCCAATCCATGTAGTACCTAAGAAAGGAGGTATTATTGCAGTCAAAAATGAAAATGATGAAACTGTAGCAACTAGGACAGTTATGGGATGGCGTATGTGCATTGACTATAGGAAATTGAATAGCGCCACTCGTAAAGACCATTTCCCTTTGCCATACATTGATCAAATCTTAGAGAGATTAGCCGGTCACTCATATTTTTGCTATCTTGATGGTTTTTCTAGTTTCTATCAAATTTACATTCATCCATTAGACCATAAAAAGACCACGTTTACTTGTCCATATGGCACATTTGCTTTTAGACGAATGCCCTTCGGACTCTGTAATGCACCTGCTACATTTCAAAGATGCATGACCGCTATCTTTTCTGAGTTTATCGAAGAGATCATGGAGGTATTTATGGACAATTTTTCTGTATATGGAACTTCTTTTGATAACTGTTTGACTAATATATCAGAAGTTTTAAAATATTGTGAAGAGGTAAATCTTGTCCTGAATTAGGAAAAGTGTCACTTTATGGTACAAGAAGGAGTAGTTCTTGGACATATTGTCTCTAAGAAAGGAATTGAGGTTGATAAAGCAAAGGTAGAAATCATTGAGAAAATGCCGCCACCATCCTCAGTAAAGGAGATTCGGAGTTTCCTAAGTCACGCAAGATTTTATCGATGATTCATAAAAGATTTCTCCAAAATTTCTAAACCTTTGTGCATTCTTTTAGCTAAAGATAACCCATTCATTTTTAACAAGGACTGTTTAGAATCTTTTTGCAGGTTGAAAGAATCTTTGATATCAGCCCCGGTTATTCAACCACCAGATTGGAGTCTTCCTTTCGAGATTATGTGGGATGCAAGTGATTATGCAGTAGGAGTCGTATTTGGACAAAGGAAAGACAAAAAGCCATATGCTACTTACTATGCTAGTAGAACTCTTGATGGAGCACAAATGAATTACATAACCACCGAATAGGAGTTTCTAGCTGTACTATGGGCATTAGACAAATTCAAAGATTATCTGTTTGGATTGAAAGTGACCATTTACACGGATCATGCGGCTATTAGATACCTAATAGCTAAGAAAGATGCAAAGACGAGGTTGATCTGATGGGTACTACTCCTACAAAAATTTGATTACGAGGTCAAAGACAAGAAAGGAGCAAAGAATGTGGTAGCTGATCATCTGTCTAGAGTCAAGTGAGAAGATGACGTTGGTGATGACATGAATTTTCCAATTGACAATTCATTTCCAGGAGAACAGATTTTCATTATGCACAATAACAAGGTACCTTGGTTTGCTGATTTTGTTAATTACCTTGTGTGCAGGATTATTCTGCCTGATCTGAGCTACAACCAAAAGAAAAAGTTCTTTGCCGAGGTAAGAAATTATTTTTGGGAAGAACCCTTATTGTACAAGAGATATGGAGATGGAATAATAAGAAGGTGTATATCGGAAGAGGAAGTGAAAGCAATATTATTTCACTGTCATTCTTCGCCTTATGGAGGACACCTTGGAATGGCTAAGACAGCTGCTAAAGTACTACAAGCAAGATTTTTCTGGCCAACGCTCTTCAAAGATGCAAAGAATTTTGTAATTTCTTATGATAAATGCTAGAGGATGGGTCTAGAAGAGACGAAATGCCGCTACATGGGATTTTGGAAGTTGAAATATTTGATGTATGGGGCATAGATTTCATGGGACCCTTCTTGATATCTCACTCGAACCAGTACATTCTGTTAGCAGTTGACTATGTTTCTAAATGGGTAGAAGCAGTTGCCGCACCAACCAATGACGCGAGAGTGGTAGTAAAATTCTTGAAGAAATTTATACTCACCAGATATGGAGTGCTGAGATTTCTCATCAGCGATGGAGGAACCCATTTCTGTAATCAGTCATTTGAAACACTTTTGAAGAAATATGGGGTCAAACATAAAGTAGCAATGCCTTACCATCTGCAGACCAGTGGAGAAGTGGAGATATCAAATCAGGAAATTAAGAGCATCTTGCAAAAGACAGTAAATGTTGCAAGAAAAGATTGAGCTTTAAAGCTAGATGATGCTCTCTGGGCTTACAGGACAACCTATAAAACTTCGATTGGAATGTCTCCTTTTAGACTTGTTTTTAGGAAACCATGTCATTTACCTTTCGAGCTAGAGCACAGGGCTTACTAGGCGATAAGAACTTTAAATTTTGATATGAAGGCAGTGGGCAAAAAAAGATTATTACAGTTGAACGAGATGGAAGAATTGAGACAAGACTCTTACGAAAATGCAAAAATCTATAAAGAAAGGACGAAAGCCTGGCACGACAAGCACATACGGAGGAAATTTTTTAAAGAAGGAGATCATGTGCTATTGTTTAACTCACGTTTACGACTTTTCCAGGGCAAATTGAAATCCCGATGGTCCGGTCCTTTTCGAGTGGTACGAGTATCCCCTCACGGAGCTGTTGAAGTATGGAGCAAGGATACTGGAAATTTCAAAGTCAATGGGCAAAGATTAAAGCCCTACTATATTCCAGAAGAACTATAAGGAGAAAAATTTCTCCTTAACTGATCCGCTCCAGTAATCATCGAGGGAGAGGTCAAGCTAATGATAAAAAATTAGCGCTTATTAGGAGGCAACCCAATTAAAAAAAATATATATATATAATAATAATAATAATAATAATAATATATATACATAATGATTATATATAATAATATATATGTAACTAATATTCATAAAAAAAAATTTAAGTAGCTATCATTTATTTACTATTTTTCCATAAAGCTTTACATTATCTATTTGGAACTAATAGTATTATATTTTGAATTTTCTTTATTTTATTTTATTTTTTTCCTTTTTCTTTTCTTTTCCTTTCTAGCCGTTAGTTAGGATTTCATATTTCATTTTTTTTCTTTTCTTTATTTTATTATATTCACAACGGTAACTTGATTTGAATTTTGTGGACAGGGATTAAACCTGATGTCATAGGGTATTAAATGAATTTGATGAGGAGGAGGACACTTGTCAAGCATGAAGAAATTGGTTTCACGAGAAAAGGCATTGCATACATGAAAGGATTGTCCAACAGATCATCTCGCAGGACACCTCGCCACAACCAGCAACAGTTGTACAAAGCTGCTCTCCAGGTGTGCATTTTCTATTCACTTAACTGCAAGGTGTCAAATTTTGCTTTTTAGTTAATGGACACTTGTTTTAGCATGCAACCTCACATTAAACACTCCACTCATCTCTCAAAACTCCACTCATCTCTCAAAATTCTTTTTGCATGGTATTTATACAAACTTTATTTGCAAAATCATCCTTTTCACAAGCCATGCACGTTACTCTTCTTCTCCATTTTCAAATACTTTGTGGAACCGTAGAACCAAGCAACACCTCTTTCCCTTCTCTTTTTCAAGTAATTCCAACAAGTTTATCCCATCACCCTTTGTCATGATGCCACCACGTAAAGCCTCCTCTCCAAAGCTTATTTACAAGCATCAACACAAATCACCCCTGACAAGCACCTCCCACCCGCTGGACCAGCCATTCCAGCTACAAAATTAAATCTACTTCCAATAAGAGAATTTCCTCTTGCTCACCCAAGGAGACCCGTTCTACCCACTAGGTACTTTACTGAGACACTCCTAGAAAGACTTCGGATTAAGGATGAATTTATGGGTATTTTGGAGAAAATGGACTGGAGAACTCTGTTTTTAATTAGGTGTAGAACTCATAGAAGGTTAACATTGGAGTTCATTTCCACTTTTAAATTTGAATATGACCATGAGCACCCTGATGCCTTTGGCCAAATTAGTTTTGAATTGAATTTCACACAATATCTCACCACCATTCAGTCACTAAACCGCCTCTTAGAAACCCCCATTGATGGACTTAGAGAGCCACTCGTAGGATATAATGAGAAAAATGGTTGGCTTTTATTATCAAGACAAAATTCACGCTTTAGGACCTCCTATACAACCAATGCTTTGAGAAGTAAGCCCCTTAGGATCCTTCACCGCTTTTTGTCCAAAACTCTGTTAAGACAGCATCAACGTGCAAGGAGGATCATTAAGGAAGAGCTTTTTCTCTTATGGGCAGCTTACAACGAACTTAAAATAGATGTAGCATTGTTTTTGTGTAGGCACTTTATTAAACTTCACCAAGCCTCTCATTCCACTTTAATTATTGGAGGTATTGTTACCCGAATAGCCATGGGTTTCAATGTGTTTGATGATGGATATGTAGAATGCCCACTTGGAAATATTGAAAAAGAGAAATTCACCATGAGCTCTCTTGTTAACATGAGAGTAGTTGCTAAACATGAGGGATGTTTTTACTTTTTAGCTAGGAATGGTGACTTAGAAGGAGATCCCATAGCATGTGTAGGTGAGGAAATGAGTGATATGGTTGTTGAAACATCAGAAGATGAAGAAGAGAGCGACGAAGCTACTGAAGAAGAAGAATCAGAAGATGAGATGGTCATGCATGGCACATTCAGTCAACCACCTGAGCATTTAGCGAAAGAAGAAGACCCTAAAGAGGACCTCCCAATGGAGATTAAGCGTACTGTTCCTATTATCCATGATGGTGTTCATCCTTCAACCAGCTCCAACGATGCCACTGCCATCCGTTTAGAAGGCATCGAAGCTAAGGTTGATCGCCTTTTAGTCCTCATGCACCAACTCATAGATTCCCAAGGGTTAAGCCCTAGAGTCCCTACCCATCCTTGACTAAATATCACTGTCCTTCACACTCTTAGTTACCTTTTGCTTAGATAAAACCTAGGCCATGGTCCTTGTACATATTTGCTAGACCATATTTTGCTAGAAAATCATTTTATGTACATATTTCCTAGGTTGTTGTGAATATCATAAAATAATATGAGTGTTTATTTTCTTATAATATTTTTATGATTTATTTTATCATTTATCTTTGTGAAAATGCATGAACAAAATGGTGAAAATGGAGTCATAATTTCTTTTTCCCCAACTGGACCTGTTCTGGATCATCAGTTCGAAACGATCAACAAAATGACCTTCTCAATGATCGTTTCGAACGAGCGCGAATCTTTCCATTTAAAACGTGGACCTTGAGCCCACTCTTTAATTCTCAATCTTGGGCCTTTACCCATACTAGTCCATTCTCTCTTCATTAAAGCCCCACACATTTTAAACTAAACCCTTTTTCTTCTTAAACCATAAACCCAAATTCTAAACCCTAACACCCTTCAATTAAACCCTAACCACCATAAACCCAAAAATTAATTCAAATTTCCCCAAATTACTCCATAACCGCCATTTTCCACCAACCCCAAACACCGAACACAAACCACCCCTTTCACAATCGTTTCACCTTTCCTCTCCACGTTTCAAACACCTCTTCTAGCCACTACTACCATGCCATGGCCAGAGTGAAGCTCCGTAATGTTCCCGCTGGTCAGCTAACTATATGCAGAACCTGATCCCATGGACCGCCATCTCCTCCATGTCAACCTTCTCCTCAACCATCCCCTCCTCCTCAACCTTCACCTCAGCCATCACCCGCACCTAAACAAGCTCAATCACCCCCACCATCTCCTCCTCACAAAACTGGACATTCCACCTGTAGAAAATGTAAGCGCGTTGTCACTCAAGAAGAACGACGAGCGGCTCTCCTGGAATGACGTCAACGGCATCGACAGCGTCTCGAGAAGCTCAAACGTAGGACTTTCACCTCCACCAGGTACCTAGACCTTAACTCCTTCTCCTCTTTATCCCTTGATTCCCCTTTGTGAGCCTTGTTTCAAACAATGGAATGAGAAAATTTTGTGGGAAATCAGTTTCCCTCTCTTAAAGAACTTACTCAAGAAACACAATGGAGTCTCGGTCTTAATCAAATGAAATGGAGATCAACTTGCTGTACCTGAAAATGGCATGCCCATGCAGAGCCTTACAACTGGCCTTACTGCCAACATAGACGATCAACCAAATGATCCAGGAGAGTCCCTTCCACCTTCATTTTTCCAACGTCATGTTTTAGAGTGCTTACAACGCATTGAGGACAGTATTCACCAGCTAACTAACACCATCCTCCACTTCGTGCCTGATTCAAATGACTCACCATCAATTTGAGACTATCTATGTTTTATTTTAGGATTTCAGAACTTTATTTTAATTTCCAATTATATTTTTGTACTTTTTCTTGTATGTGATTTTCACTTCTTAGGTTGTATTGATATCTTTTTAATTTAGCATCTAACCTTTATTATTAGTTCATTATTTATCATTGTTCTTATTTTATTTTGTTATGCATGAATATGTTTGTTGTTTATGGATTGATTGATGGTCACCTTGATATCTTTTTGATTTTTGTTTAAGCTTGAGCACACAGCAGGATTGATGTCCACATTGGCGACAATGTTAAATCTAAGTGTGGGAGGTATGCTTAAACTGCATTATCTTTATTGTTTTCATTCAAAATGATCTCCCAAAAGAGATTTTCACATGTCATTTCGGCATCATACCTCTGCTGTTACTTTCATGCATTTTTCTGCCTATTGATTTAATGTTACTTATTGAGAGGCAGAGCACTTTGATGAATATGCATAAAATTGATTTCAAAACAGCTCAAATTTACTCTTAGATATTGAATTCTTGGTTTCTTTTAAGGATTAGAATTGGTCAGATCCTTAAGCCTTGATTTCTCATTTAATTGTAAAATCACTCACTTTGGGATTGTACTTTAAAGACTGAAACTTGCTATTTACCTTCATAATTGTGGAAACCAGATGATACATGGGTAGCATACAATTTGTTTGAAGAAAACTATGTGTAAAAGGTTTTGAGACACAAATCCTAGAATAGATTTTTCCAAGACTTACGAAGCGAAATTTTAAGGTTTTCACACTTATAGGAATATGATTCAGGCATTTCTTTGAATTTAACCACATTAACCTTTCATCCTACCCTTTAAAGTCTAATCCTTGTGAGCCCCTTTGAGATTGTATCTATTTTCTTTTAGAATAACCCATATAAAGAACCAAAACCTAAAAAGCCTTTTTGACTATCACCCTTGAGAAAATTATTTCTTTGATTTTTAAGTAGCAAATTTAAGGGATTGAACTAAACTAAATAAGAGCACTTTCCTTCTCTAAAAAATCACATGAGTTGGTTTGTTCAAGTACAAAAAGTTTAAATAAAAGAGGAAGAGAAACCATAAAGAACCATTTGCTAAAAAATTGCATTAAGAAGTCTAATAATCTCAATCAGCAAATGGGACACCATGTAGAAAGGACAAGTACCTAAAAGTTTCTTATATTTCTCTTTCTCTAAAGATCTCCTAGTATAAAAAAAAAGAAAAAAATATATAATATAAAAAATAAAGGGAGAAAGAAAAAAGGGAAAGAAGGATAAGAAGCAAAGGAAAAGAGATTTTTGGTGCAAAGCATGAAGCTCTCTCGAATGCAATAGTCAAAATCTTCCTTATTTTTCAAAACTTTAAAAATCGAAAGAATAATTTCTCATTTTGGGCCTTATTAAAACTTTTCTTTAATATTAACCTATATAAATCCCCTTTACCCCGTTACAACGCCACGAAGACTTGTTGATTCCTTAAAGTTGTGTTTCCTTCATTAGTGGAGAAAGTGTTGTGAAATTTGCCTATGGGATTTGGAAATTCAATCATATATCTAACTATCTATACATCTAGCATACATTTTTCTCTAAAGGCATGTTTGTATCTTCCTAAAGTACATTTATTTCCACATAACTGAAGTAAAAATGTGAGAACTTGTTAAAAGGAACATGACCTTAGTTGAGTGTGTCAAGTACTTCTTTGAGCATGATAGAGCTTTAGGATTGATTAATCTCTCACTTGAAATTTGCCTTGAATTTCATATGTGAGTGTGGACTGAGCTGAGATTTTTCATTCATTGCATGAAAGATATTTTGCATTTGCTTGAGGACAAGCAATAGTTCAAGTGTGGGAGATTTTGATAGCAACAAAATATGCATATATTTTACTATTTATTTTAATTAAATTTAGCAACATTTTGAATATTAAAATAAGAATAAAAATCCATTTTGCATGATTTTCTCTCTTTCTTGAATAATCATATAGACTACACAAATATTTGCTGTTTTGAGCAAAAATGGAGCACATATGACCCATTTGACATCAAATAAGGCTATTAAAGCCTTGTTAAAGTTTAAGCCCAAGCCATGTCCTTGAAAAGACTGAAAAGCCCC
>CANUEX010184685.1:0-10174 GCA_948099535.1 Jatropha multifida | reverse complement strand
TAAAGAAATATTGGTCCGATTTTATTCAATTAACGGTTATTCAATAAATTTTTTTTTGGGCGAACCAAAATGATTTTCGATCCCCATAATATTACGTGGCGTAATATTATTGGCTAATAATTTACAATTTAAATTTAAATGGGAATATTTCGAAATAAAAATTTCAGGGTATTATAATTATGTTCGCAAACTGTCCAAATTGGATCTCCAAGTTTCTTATTACAGCTTGTTGGACTTTATGATTCTCCCGAGTTTCATTTATGAATTCCATGTGGGATTTAGAGAGAGCAGTAAGGAGATCATCATGAACCTTCTTTTCTTGAGGAGGAAAAACTAATGGTGCATTCAAGGAGTTGTTTGGATCCTAGAAGAAAGATTAAGATGATTTCTCAACCTGTTATCTTAAGAGTTAGAATATGTGTAATTCTTCCTTCCCTGATTCATCACATAATTAACTTACTTCAAAGTTTAAGGATTTAGAGTATTCAACAAGCACTCCCGAATTTTATGTTGTCCATTACACCTATCACATGCTTGCACAATATAATTAACAAAGTTAGTGTTCAACAAATCCAACTTTCTTACCATATTATACACATTGGCATTGAGCACGGTTATGGCATCAATCTCATAAACTCTTACAGTCCTTTTCCTTTCAGAGGTATTTTGGTAATGACTATTGCTTGACATCTCTTCTATTAGGTCATATGCCTCACCAATCCCCTTTCATTCAAAAGATCCTAAAGCAACTGCATCTAAAGTGATCTTTATAATGCATTATAGAAAGTTTGTACCTGTAACCACTTAGGTAAAGCATGATGCGGGTACTTCCTTAATAGGTCCTTGAATCTTTCCCAAGCCTCATATAAACTCTCTTGATCATGGTGGGCAAAAGTCATTATCTCATTTCAAAGCTTTATGGTCTTTGAAGATGGAAAGAATTTTGCTAAAAATTTTCATGTTAGTTCCTCCCATGTAGTAAAACTTCCTACAGGGCATGATTGCAACCAAGCATGTGCTTTATCTCTCAAAAGTGAAAGGAAAGAATCTCAACTTAATGGCATCTTCGGGAACTCCATTTTGTTTGAAGGTATCGCAAATCTCCAAGAAATTTATGATATGGGCATTGGGATCCTTATATTGGATTGAGGTAGAAAACATTTGGATGATTGCAAGTTTGATTTCAGAATTATTTAGCTTCTACCTTAGGCCTGGTGATACTTGAGGTGGTCTCATCAAGAGGAGTTGTGTAATCAGGCAAAGCGAAAACAGGAGGTTGAGGCCTTTGATTTTGCTTTAGCTGATGCTGCAATATCTCATGTTCCTCTTGCTCCACTAAATTGTGTAATTCATCCTCTAATCCAGCCATGTTTGATTGCCTTCTTCGTTCATGCTCTCGATTCCTTCTTGCAGCGTTATTCCTTCTACAAGTCCTTTCAATTTTAGGATAAAAAACTAAAGGTTCAATGCTACGAGATTATCTTTGCATAAACACCTAAAAAATTTCTTATAAGAGAATATTAAAATAACATAAAATAAATGTCTAAATTAATAGTAAGGTAATTAGTATTGATATTGGTAATGTCAATCCCTGGCAATGGCGCCAAAAACTTGACAATGACTTTTTCACAAGTGTACGAAATCGCAACAAGTAATAAAAAATGAGTAGAATATCGTTCCCATGAGAATTGTATACCAACTATCAAAATTTTGTTAACCCACTATTATTTGAATGATAATAAATAGAATAATTATAAAAATAAAAGAAGTAAAATAGTAGAAAAGAATTTAGGAAAGAATTGATGAAAAGAAATCAAGGTTTAAAAGCTACTAGAGATTTTGACTTCACTTAATTCTATCCAATTTATTTTATTAGTTTATTAATCAAATTTAATTGTTCAGTAGGAAAAATAACCCTAAAATCACTAACAAGCTCTCTCGATGTATTGTTAGCTATTTTCACCCTGTCTAATTACCTATCTCCCAATAGTGCAATCAAACATGAATTAAATCATTAATTTTTATGGTTTGTTTAAGAATTCATAACCTAAGGTCGTTAACTTATGAAAACCCCCCATGAGTCAAATCATATAGCTTTTCGCATCTAGTTATTATTCCCATGTGATTTATTAACTTTTTTTTCAAACCAAGAATCCTCCAAAGTTTCCTTCTTTTGAAAACCAAGAATCCAACAACCCCAATCTGCAAAATTTTAGCAATACCCACAAACAGCAATCCTATCTTCTTCCCTATGTTCATTTTGATCCTTTTGCATTGGCGATAGTGGTGCTTGATGCCTCTTTGAGGCGCTGGTGCTCAAGGCTTGCCTTGGTGGTGGCGGCGGATTGCTTATTGGAGGTGATGATGGATGTGGAGGTGAAGGTAAAGATCGAGATCAAGTCCAAGACTGAGACTGAGATCGAGGTGTAGGTGGAGGTGGAAAGTGTTCATTACTAGCTTGTGTGGAAGTAAGATGATCGGACTAGATCTAGTGATGCATTGTGGTGGTTTGCCACTGTTTATAGCAGTAGAGTAGGGAGTTAAGGAAATGGTAGCATTCTAGGTTAATTATGTCTTTTCTTATTTAATTGTAGTGTTATTTTTGACTTTTCACACATTTTAACGACAAAATAAAAAAATGGATGGAAGGACTGAAGGGTTTAATGGAAGTAAACGTCGGGCACCATTAATTAATATTGATAAAATACGAGGACGAGTTAATTAATTTGGTCAAATCTCAGGACTTATTAATTATTATTTCTAAATCATAACCTATAATAAATAATCAAAATCCCCAAAATACCACTAACAATTAACCATATATATATAGAGAGAGTAATTCATTTAAAATACCCTGATATTTTATGTTTTGTATCAATTACACCCCATTTTGACCTCAACCTCCTAGACACCCAATTTGAAAGGTCAGTAATAATTGTACCCTAATTTAAAATCAAAGTCTAAAAAAATAAAAAATAATTTATTTGTGGAACCCATATACTGACACAAAGGTTAATTAACTCAACCCATTAACTCTGATTCAAAACGCACTGTTTCGAGTAATGAAAAAACAAACCCTAAAACACAGACTCTCTCCTATTCCTCCTTATGTCTCTCTGTGTCAACCCCCATTCAATTTCTCGCAACACACGACAAGAACCAGTGTTCTCACTTTTTCCCGCTAATTCGACTAACAGGTCTAGATCTCTTCCTTCAATCACTGTTGTCTGTGCGCCGGAGCTTGGAAATAAGTTTTTCGCAATTAAGAAACCTTCAGTCGCAGCTCCGACGCCCACTGAAAAATAGACTATTGACATTTGGAAAACCAAGATAGCTTTGCAATTACCAGAATCTTCAGCTGCGGCTCTGGCACCCACAAGGCTTACTGAGGTTGCTATGGGGAATGAATTTTTATTGCCAGTGGAGATTGTGTAGAGTTTCAAGGAATTTAGTGCTAATAATATAAGGGATAGATTCAAAATGCTGCGTCAGATGGGTGTTGTGCTTGTGTTTGGCGGCCAAATGCCTATCATTAAGGTCAGGTGGAGATGGTGTTTGATTTGAATTGCACAGGAGAAATAGAAGTTAGGGTGAAGACAATGTTTTAAAGTTTGATTTTTTATTTTTTCCTTTCTTTAAAACGATACAGTTTTTTGAATCATGGTTAATATATTGGTTAGTTAACCATTATTTTAGTATATGGGACCCATATATAAATTATTTATTATTTTTTTAGACCCTGATTTTAAATTAGGGTACAATTATTACTGACCTTTCAAATTAGGGTGTCCAGGGGGTTAAGGTCAAAATGGGGTGTAATTGATATAAAACATATAGATCAAGGTATTTTAAATGAATTACTCTATATATATATATATATGAAAGCTGAAACAAAGAGAAGGTTTAAAAGCCTTCACTTTGTTCAGCATTCTATTTTTCTTTTTTCATAAATTTTTAAATTTTTTTTTATTTCTTATATTGTGATTGAACGATTTAAATATTTTAATTAATAGTTTATTATAAATTATTTATATTAAATTACTTAAATTACTAAACTTTATCTATATATAATTATAAGTATTTATCCATCCTTAAAATATATTATTTGAATTGTTTAAATTACAAACCATCTAAAATTAGGTGAATTTTTAATCCAACCACACATTATAATTTTTCTATATAACACAAACATTGCTCCTTGAATGGTTTGTATCTCTTTGCACAGTACTTTCTTCTTTTATTTTTTTGATTTTTATTATTTTTTATTTTATTTTATAGCACGATATTTCATCCATCATCGATTTATTATATTGAATTTGACCTACATATTGTCACTGTTTCAAGGATGGTGACTCCGAAATGTGGAAGTATGTTATAATTTGCTAAAATTCAACAAGGTATGAAAACAGAGAAAGCACTGTGAGAAAAGTAAACCTAGCTACTAATTTTGTTTGGTCTGACACACCTCTTCAGATCAGCTGTTGATATAATTAACATGCAATTTCAAATGTGTATGATATAATTAACACACAAAATCACGACGATCATTTATCTAAACTCATAAATGAGGTCGGCGAGGCCGAGGTTAATAGTTGGAGAATCATTTATAATACTTTTGAAGAGTTGGAAAGGAGCCATATCCCATGTTTTGAATCTTTCTACAGTGGATCAGCAAAAGCTTGGTGTGTAGGTCTTCTTCTTTTATACCACAAAATGGAAGATCTTAATATTCACAAAAATAGTTCATCTGTTTGTATAATGTCGTGGCTTACTGAGCAAATTACTTGAAATTCCATAATATATGTTTCTTTTGACACACAAGCTGACTTATCAAATGCTCAGTTGGATGAGGTTGCTTTTGGTTTGTAAGAGTCAGAATTTCCTTTTGTTTGGGCGTTTCATTCAAAGACATGGTGTTTAACTAAAGATACAGAGGAGAAGATAAAAGGCAAAGGTTTGGTAATTAAAGAATGGGTTGATCAATGGTGAATATTACTTCATCGTGCAATTGGAGGGTTTTTGAGTCATTGCGGTCAACTAAAAAGTCTCAATTGATTAATTAAGCCTCATAGATATTTACAAAATATCTTGGTTTATGTGTAATCTTTACATTATATTTTTTGTGACTTGTGATTTGGACTTAATTCATGTGAAGAGTCAACGTGTTGTTATCAATTCAATTTATCTCAAGCAATAACTAACCTTTTTTTATATACATAAAATATGAAATACGTGAAATTTATCTTATTTGTTAATTAATTTTATAAAATACTTTATTTATAAATAAATTTTCATACTTTGATTGATCACAGATTTTTTAAATAATCAAACTTTCTAAATTTGTATTTTGAATTGATTATTTTGTTTTTTCAGAAATGTAATTAATAGAATCTAAGTAAAACATAATACCACTTACAAATTTTATCTATTTTTTTATAAAAGCTTTTTTCAATGTAGCCAATTTTTTATAATTAAAAATATAAAATAATAAGTAAAACATTTATACTAATATCAATTTATAAATTTATGGAGTTCGTTGTAACTGTTTTTATTAAATAATATGCTACATTTTTTAATCCTCATCATTCAAACTTTATGAATTAAAATTTTTTTCATAAATTTTATTTTTATTTTCAATAAGGGATCATACTTTAATAAAAGAAGCGGTGATATTTTTTATATGGGGATCTCAACCCTATATATATATTTTTTAGACAGATTTTTTATTATTCTTCTTAATAATTTGATTATTGATAATAATTTATCAAAAATAATAATTTAATCAATTATAAAAATTAATAAAATAATATTAAATTTCCTCATGCGCAAGTGATTTTTTACTAATAAAAATATAAAATTCAATTAAATAATAATTTAAAATCCTATAACTAATCAATTACTATAATCACTCAATTTAATCGATTAATTGCTAAAATTATCTCTAAAATAATAAAATCCAACAATATATATAAAATTAACAAAATAATTTATCAACCACACCAATAATAAAACTAATCATTCAAAATATTAAAATTATCTATTAACTAATTAATTACTAAAAAATTTACTAATTAATCAAAAATTATGGGAATAAATAAAATTAGCACCCAATTAATCATAGTCCAAAAATCACAATTTTGCAGGTTGAATCGCGTCTGAGGGGAGAGGAGGAGTAGATGGTGGCCGGAATAGCAAGCTGAGCTTGCTGCGGCTGCTAGGACGGTGGCGCAGCAGGAAGAGAGGAGCGGCTGGAGGCTGAGACGGTGGCGCGAGCGGTGGAGAGGTGGCTGGTCTGGTTCGCGTGACAGGGAAGAGGAAGGAGGAGCTGCAGTTACTGCCCAAGCCGCGCGGTGGTGCTGCTGAGTCTCTGCTGGTGGCCGGCGCGAGGCGAGGTGGCTGTGGCGCGGTGGTCGGCGCAGTGAGGGAGTGGCGGAGAGAGAGAGAGAGATGAAGGAGAGAGAGTGTTGAGAGTGAGAGAGAAGAGAAAGAGAAGGAAGGAGAAGAAGGTAGCGCGAATGAAGGAGGAGGAAAATAAATAAAAAAAATATTATTAACAATGAAAAGAAAGGAAAAAGAAAGAAAGGAAAGAAGAAAAAAAAAATAAAATCGGCTGATTAAAAAAAAAAAAAAACTGTCCAAGTTAACCGTGCCAAGAAAAAAATAGTAATGCACACTGATTTTAAAAATAAATATTTGATTCAGGTAAAAGTTAAATTAATTTGATCCAATTTAATAATTAATTTAATTTTAATTGATTTGATGATTTTTTGATTGATTTTAGAGTCAATCAAAATGATTTTCGATCTCAATAAATATTACATGAGGTGATATTATTGATTAATAATTTATAATTAAATTTAAATGAAATGTTTTGAAAGAAAAATTTTAAAGTATTACAATTCTCCCCTCTTTATAAAAATTCATTCTTAAATTTTAAAAGTAATATGATAGAACAATCTATCAAGTAAAAAATATACAAAATAAGTAAAGAATATACAAAATAAATCAAATTAAATTATTGGTAAGATAAAATTTCTCACTCAAAAATAAAAAAAGATATAGAATAAGTAAAAAACATACAGAATAAGTCAAATTTAATTATCGATAAGATAAAATCTGCCACTCAAAAACGAAAAAGATAGAAATATCTTTTTTGCACTTTTGCTGACTAGAGGAAAACTCTATATAGCCTATTAATTTTATTAGTGGAAGACTATATTTCGATGGTTTTTTCCTTCTCCATGAGGGTTTTCCACGTAAAATTAGTGGCGTTGAGCATTGATGATTTTGTTTGGCTGTTATTACTACTATTGCCTTAACATATTGGTGTAGCCCTTCGATTTACACAACGAGGGAAAAGTATTGATCGGGTGATTAATATTATTTCTGCTCTTTTCGTATTTTTTTATTTATGCTTGGGTCTAATTCCCATTTTGTCAACCTAATGTTCTCCTATTTATACAAGAAATTATAATTTTATCATTGCATTTTGCTATTGTATATAAAATTGCTTTTTTATTTTTAGAAATCTACAGTTTTGTTTCTATTTTTTTATACCATTTTGTCAATTTTTTGTATTCATCAAAAATTGATATTTTGTCCCTCTATTTTGTTGATTTTAATTAATATGTCCAGGTATGTATTGATTATTTTATCTATAAATTCGTCTTTATATTTAACAAAAAAATATAAAAATTGATACAAGGATATAACATAAGTAAAAATAAGGATAAAACTATATATTTTTAAAATTTAAAGGTAAAATCATATATTTTGATAAAATATAAAGATAAAACAGTAATTTTACCTCAATATATTTAGGAGGAAAAAATGAAAATGTAAAAAGGCCTAGAGTGCACATCACGCACACGCCTTGCAAGTTGCCATTCTTTGTCTACGCGCTTAGAATGTTTTTTGTTTACTCGTACTAGTTTTTCCCGTTATGCAAAAATATTTTTTTGGACATTTCAAAATAAAAATATTAATTATAAAATTTGAAAAAATTACAAAGTCCTTAAAATTTTTAGAAGTTAATATTTTATGCCAATTGTTTGTGGTTCATTAATCTTTCCACTGATATGGAGAATGAGAGATTTTATATTTTAATATTTTTTAATCATAAAAGTTTTTACCGATTTAATAAACTTAATTAAATGAAATGATTCTTTCATTGTATAATTCATAATATTCTTTTATCTCATCAATTCTCGTAACCAATCAATAATTAAAAAAAAATTTAATAACTATAGACAACAATTACTAATAAGTCAATGCATTGTGCGAATAATTGTTATCTTTTATGGACAATAAGCATAAACTGGAAATGTCTTTTGAAAGGATTAGAAATAAATATATTTTTGTATGTATATAATTTGAAATTTCTCCTAACTAAAAAGCAAATTCTCAAATTTTGGAAATTCTCTCTCTTTTCTGGAGACACGTAACAACACTTAAGAATAGCCATAATTTTTTTTATATATATAATAATGATGATGGTGATTATTATTCAATTTCAATTCTATTAATTTCCATCCACTCAAAAAAAATTCTATTAATTCCTTTGAAGATATATATATATATATATAAACAGAGTAGTTTGCATTATAATGAAGCTAAGTGTAATATTTTGAGAAAGTCAAAATTCTGAGAAAGTCACGTGTGATTAGAATAACAATTACGAAGGATAGTTGTAAGAAGCCAAATGTAAGCCTTCAAAAAAACAATGTGACTAGGATAACAATTATTCAAGATAGTTATAAGAAGATAAGATACAATTGGAAAAAAAAAGTGGTTTTACGCTTTCAGATAATGTCTTTATCAAAATAATACCTATAAAAAAGATTATCTCTAATACTATTATATTAATATAAATTTATTTTTTATTATAAAATAATTAATAAGTAGTCTACACGTTTATAAATATAATTTTTTAAAAAATAAGATATTCACACATTTAAAATACGTTACACTAAATAAATAATATATTAATATTTCAAATAAATATACAATCATTTATAATAGATTATAAACATAAAATGAAATAAAACCTAATTTCTTATTTCAATGACACAATAACAACTTAAAAAAATATATTTTATTTTTAATTAGTAATTAAAAAAACATTTGTTGATTAGTTTGTTGTATGAATCTCGTATATTAAGAGTTAGATTACATAGACACGAGACACAATATACGATAATGTACGTAATACGATAATTTTTAAAAAAGTATGACATTCACATGCTTAGAACACACAACATAGACCAAATAATACATTAATATTTTAAATAAATAAATAATCATTTATAATAAATTATAAACATAAAATAGAAAAACTTAATTTCTTATTTTAATGACATAAAAATAAAATTTAAAAAATACATTATTTTTTATTGATAATTAAAAAGTACTTTGATTAATTTACTTAGTATATGGAGTAGTCTCGTATACATAGGAATTAAGTTGCATGAACATGGAACACAAGATACTGAAATGTACAAAATATGGTAATTTTTAAACAAGTAAGACTTACACATGCTCAGGACAAACTACACTAAATAAATAATACATTAATATTTCAAATAGATAAATGATCATTTATAATAAATCATGAACATAAAAATAAAAAATACCTAATTTCTTATTTCATTATAATTAATTAAATTCTAAAAATTATTATCACTATTGAAAAATAAATTAATAATGTGTGTGCAATTTTTTTATAAGTTATATCATACATGACTTTTACGATTATTAGTAAAAGGTATTGCATAATATTTAAAAAATCATATCTTAGTTAGATAGACAATTTTACTTGACTCGGTAGGTACTTAATAAAATCCGATCTGATTTTGACAAATTTGAATAGTGAATAAATGAGTTTGGAACAAGATCGGATAGTATTTTTACTACCTGTAGGGGTTTGTATTGAATTTAAGAATTCAAGTACTTGCTATCCTGTCACGACCCGTTTCCATGGGTCGGACCGGCACTAGGACCTGGGTAAGCTTAAGGCCCCCGAGGCCCGTAGTAAGCCTTATTTTATTCAACTCAATCGTTCCCATAAAGTCTTACATACACTTAACATTATTGTTATTACAATCATAAATCTTAACATAACTGCGGATTTTCTACTACTGTATTACTACAAAGAATTCTAAATAATTCTATCTTA
>CANUEX010184625.1:0-32766 GCA_948099535.1 Jatropha multifida | reverse complement strand
TTTTATATATATATATATATATATATATATATATATATATATATATATATATATATATATATATTGATTTGGCAGCATTTTATTTATAATTTGAACTACCCATATTTAAACTTTATATTTTCAATACAGTGTACATAGTCCATCTTTTGAACAAACAATTCAATTTTTCATCTACCATTTTCATTATTTCACAATTATCAATATCAACTTCTCAATACATTTTCAGTATTTTTATTATTTTCAACTTGCTTATTAACAATTTAATTGTCTGTATTTTTAAATTTTCATAGCTTACAAGTTCTTGTCATTTTTTATTTGTAATTTTCATAAATTGGCTAATTTCACTAATGAATTTGGAAATTCATTTCATAATTAATTTTCATATAATTCACTTAATTTAATTAAGCCAATTTAATTCAATAATAATAAATTTCTAACTTAAATTTTATACTGATATTAAACAATCGAATCTTAAAATATACCAATTAAAATTCGGAGTCCGGATTCGGCTTCAATGTGAAAAATTTAAAATTATGCCTTTTGGTGGTCTCGCAAGATTGCTACCGGACCACTGTCATCGCTGCCATGCATAGTGGTTGGAAGGTCATATTTTGCCAGATTTCTCAAGACTCATCCCAAAATGCTCACAATCTAGTAGAGGCTTCATTTATGGTGTCAGTTCCACGAGATCAAGTCTCCATCGGGTCAGATCTGGCTCAATAGAAACTTGGAACCTTCATTCATGGCTATTTCGCCATGCAAGCCCAAATGTCGAAACTAAAAGATGGAAAATGATCTTGTAGAGGAGATGGATTGATTGGTACACCTTCTTCACGCTGCAACCGCCGAAAACGACGCAGATCGATGAGATTTGCTATTACGTTGTCATTGTGAGCAATCGAGTTTTTGCTCGATTCAGGTTCCCATCGCACGAATTAAAACCACTCACATCATCCTCTCATTGAGCTCATACATTTTAAAACCCTCCTTCACCGTTTTTGAAGACCGGTGGCCAGAGAAACGAGAAGGAGATAGAGGCATAGAGGAAGAAGAGGGAGGTGAGAGAATTTTCTCTTTCTTCTCTATTTCTTTTATTATTATTATTATTATTATTATTCCCTCTTTACTATTCATTTATTTAAAATCCCACAACAAATATTTTAAGTTACTATTTATTAAACTTGTAATTTAACCAATACTTATTATTTGTTGGTAACTAACCATTACAAATTTTATACTAAACAATCAAATACTATAATTGATAATGAATGCGAAATATTATTTGAATGTTCTCACATTTTATCAAATATTTGTGAGTCCCCTTCCTAGCGTCGTGGGAAAGACCCACTAGGATGGAGTCTGTTCAGACAATCCCATTGGTATGTTTGTTACAGAAGAAATTGAAAAGCATCTGAGACTAATTGAAACCTCGCTACGGTCCCTTCCTTGTTCGTTTTAAGGTTTAGCCCTGTATCTGGCCTAGTGGTTGATTAATTGATCTGATTACCAATTTTATCAATTTTATGGCTCAGTTTAGCACTTACATAATGTCTGGTTGGTTCTTCGGAGTGCTTTGACTATGTGTGGTGTGTTAGAGTCGCCACCTTACTTTATTTTTGTTTTCAGGGAAAATATAAGGTAAAAACCCCGTGTTTGATTCCTTTTGTGTGCCACAATGGACAAAATGCACTAGCCTCAAATTATTAGGTTTAGAGACTAGGTTCTCGGTTTCTTTGTGTGGATCAACAGTTTAGGCTTAAATTAAAAATCAAAAGCACAATTTTGCATGAATGTCAATTTATCGATGCATGAGCATACTCGTAATGTATGTCAATATCTGGAATATAGTGCATTAAAAGTAAGCAAATGTGATAAAGGTGTGTATTTTAGAGGGGATCTCGACTCTAGCCTCGTTATCGAGGAGTTCTAGGTCGTGCGACACATTCCCCTAAGTCCCAACCAGTCAGTGCGGTCAAAGGCCTGTTGCCTAGGTTGAAATCTGTAGGTGTGCCTTCATACCTCATTTGTATGAGCATCAGGGTGCATGAAATTCTACCATTAATCAGGATGGTAGGGTTTTGAAGGTGCCACTCTTAGAGTAAGCTTATTGGTGTGCTGGCTAATTCTAGGCTTTGTTTGGAAAATTGGTTTTAAGGTTTTACCGGATGGACCGGGCTTAAAACATGCAAAGTGCCGGATGGATCGAGCCTAATTGACAAAGTTTCAATTTAAGAGATTACACCCTCGTGCTTGTGATGCGTCCTAATCGGAGCTCCATAGTGTGTTGTCGACCAAGGAGGTTGAGTCTTTAACTGAATATAAGCCAAGGTAGGCGACGAGGACCCGTATTATAGTCTTATATAATATTGTCAAATGATGAATTATTAATCAAGCATTAGATTAAATTAATAATTGATCACCTAACTAGTAGCTTTGGCCTAAGAAAGGTCAAAGTGTGAATGAAAGTCGAAAGGATCGACCTTTGAGAGCCAATTTGGATTTTAAACTCAACTATAGAAGATGAACAAAGTCAGACTTTATGATAGTAGAATTGAAATAGAGAGTATGAGAGTCATTGATGCTTGAAAAACACTTAATCAAGCAATAAGAGGTGCTTGAATGAGGGGAGGCGGGGTATGCCTTTTATAGGAAAAGGGGGTGGCTGAACCAACCACCCCAAAATTGTCACTGGAGATCTGCTTTTTGACACCGGTGGGGAGTCCTGGAGGTAGCCTGGTCGATGCCGCTGCTCAGTTGGCCAGCGCTGATCAAGGCAAATTACCAGGATGCTCTTCCCCTATGGTATCTAGGTTTTTAGGCTTTCGCGAGTCCATTTGAGGCCTAAACGACATTCGATCGAGCTGATTCTCATGCCGTTAGAACTATAACAGAATTTTCTAAAGCTTGGTGCTAAAATCATAGTCAACAGTTTGCCCCCTTTGGGAGATCAGAGCTGATCAAGGCTTGGTCTATTGGACTGTGATTTCAGCACTTGTAAAAGTAAATATGGTCTGAAAAACCATACTTGGAGGTTTGTGGCAATGTTTGGAACATCCTATGTGAGTCTCGTTTGATTATGAGAAAATTTTTCTGGAGTCAGTCTGGTCTATCAGGTTTTTTGGGGCTTATCTATAGTTTTTTGTCAGATCAGAATGTACAGCTGAATCTAGAAATCCATTATGGACATTTTGACTGTGACCATTTGCCGATCGGAGTTCGAATGAGTCCTAAAAAATCTATTCTTCCAAGGATGGGCAAGGCTCATCCTCCCTACTTTCTATAAATAGGGGAGGCGGGGGGGGGGGGGGAGTGACGTTCTTTGTCACACCTCCTCATTGCATTCTTATCCCCTTTAACTAAAAATTTTCTGTCTGTTAAGGGCTTTGTATCCCCACTTACTCATTCTCCTCTTAGCGAGTTTGGAGGGAGCGAGTGAAATATGTCAACTGGTCGTCAAGGGCCAACTACTGCAATACTGTGACATCCTGACCCGACAAAGCTATCCTACTAGGGCAAGTAGAGCACGGCTCCTGGTGAGCTTCTAGGATGGCAGGCTAGCTAGGGTAGTGGAATGCGGGACACATGAATGAATCAAATCATATATTGAAAAGGGGGTAACTAATCATCAGAGGCACCTTTTGGTGGAATAGCTAGAGAGTTGGAAGAACTCCAAGGTCAAGCGTGCTCACTTGACAGAAATCCTAGGATGGGTGACCTCCTAGGAAGTTCCCATTTCACCTACAGGACAAAATCGTGTGGGTCTTGCCAATCTAGTATGGGATGGAACCGACTTGATCCAAAGCAGACAATTTCTCTAGTGGTTGGAGTCAGGGCGTTACAAATACCTAACTTCCTTAGTGTGGAGATGCAGCGAGTGAGATATGTCACTCACCATAGCATGGCTTCCATCATGGTATCAGAGGAGGTTCCTGACCATTGGTCGGTCGATCAGAGAGGTGTTTCGGTATGCTCTTGTTTTTTTTCTCTAATTGCCTGCTTTGCTTGTGTAGCCTCCTCCTGACTAGTGTGAGGGGACTACTCTACTAGTAGGCCAACTTCAAGGGGCATTGATTGAGGCCTTGACCTGTGAGAGCTTTTAGGAGGACCAAGTCCAGACATTGCGGGATGACCTAAGGCGTCGTTCAAATCTTGGATTCCCACTCATGTCGCTCGCATAGACTGTGGGTCCACTTGGATGGACTGTGGTCTGAGCTTAGCTAGCCTTAGGGACTTAGCTTTTATGGCAATTTTTGTGCTGGTGTCACTCTGATAGCAACACCTTTTGTAAAGTCCTGACTAAAGCTTTTGTTATGTCTATGTTGCTCTCTTTATTCACTTGCACTGGATGCTTTGATTTTATGACTTGCACTGATTGCTTGAACGTCATACTGATTGCCCGTGTGTTGCATTGATTTGCCTATTTTGCTTTTGGTGTTGGTCGCCTTGTCTGATTGCATTGGCGCTGGTCGCCCTATTCGCTAAATTAGTTGGCACTGATTGCCCTATTTTCTAACTTGGCACTGGTTGCCCTGTTTGCTAAATGGACTTGGTGCTGGTTACCCTATTTTATGGATGAACTTGGCGCCTATCGCCCTATTTTCTGGATGAACTTGGTTATGATCGCCTTGTTTGATTTTTAAATTGGCACGGGTTGCCTAGATTTTGTCTGGTTTGGCACTGGTCGCCCTGTTTGTGGGTGAACTTGGCGCTAAACGCCCTAATTTTGCTAAGTTGGCGCCGATCGCCCTATTTTGGCTATGTTGGTGCTAGTTGCCTTGATTTTATCTGATTTGGCATTGGTCGCCCTATTTTATTTGGTTTGGCATTGGTCACCCTAGTTTTTTAAATTTGTTGGCACTGCTTGCCATTTTTATTGAACCTGGTGGCATTGGTTGCCTTGATACCTTGCGCTTTGATCTGAACATCTTGGTTAGATTAAGTAGAATAAGTATGCATGATGCATGACATACCATTGCTGATGACTCGACTCAATTTTTAAGAGTGTCTATGAGAAAACTAGGCCCGATGTGCTAATGTTTGTTTTTTCGGTTTGGCATTCTTTTCTCTCTCTTTTTTTTCTTCTTTCTCTTTTTTTTAGTGGCTTTGTCGGCGCCGTGCAGCCTAAGATATGCTCTGGTGTCCTCTAGAATATTGTTATTTTGGCACTTTGTCTAGGCCAAAATGCCGCCGGTTTAGGGCACACCGGTGCCCATTATGGCCTGGTCGACTCTGATGCGTTTTTGGCTGGTGGAGGTTGAGGCCTATAAATACCTCATTTATGGCTCCAAAACATTTGTCTTTTTGCACTCGGGGCCCTATTTTCTCAAATTTCACACACTCTACCCAAAAATGGAGTCATTCACCAGTTATGGCATAGAAAGGTGGACTATCCTGAGAGTGGCAGGCCTAGTCTTTCAGATGAAGCGAGGTGTCGGGATTGCTAGTGTGACTTAGGCAGAGACTATCCTGAGCGTCGATCGCACTTACAAGGTGGAGGGAATTGGTCAGCTTGTCCAATTTTGCCTCAGGTAAGCATTCTCGAACTAACTTTTGGTTATGTTTAGATAAGGTGCTTTCTAAAAATCCTTATGTTTGGGTTACATATGAATGCCTGTCTGAGTGTAATACCCTAATTTTTAAATAAAGTATTATATTGTGTGAATTAAGTAAATAAATAATAAAAGAGTATTTTACAAAATATGAAATCTATTTAAAAAATTATTGAAATGTAAGAAAATAAGATTTGTAAGGAATATAGGAGATCCTAAAACTATTAGATGTGTAATAATATAAATGCATATATACATATATCTTAATATGAAAATTCAAGAATTTAAAGGAATAAAACTCTAAATCAAATAAGTTGAAGTAATAAAAATATGAAATGACAAAAAATGGCACCTAGACTACTACTTAACCAAAGTGACTAAACGGGATAAAAAGAAAATTTTATTCATGCAAGTGATAGCTTAATATTTGCACAAAACATTACATAATTCATCGTTCTAAATTATGAAAATAAGTGTGCTGAAGAAGTAATTATCTTGTCATCTGTTCATATTTTCATTTCAGACGTAGCTTTCCCATTTCATTTTCTTTTCTCCATTATTTGTTAGAAGATAACAAATAATTCAATCTCTAATTAATGAAAGGGAGACATGTGTATTTAAAAAGAGATTATATTTTCATTAATTCACACCTCCATTCAAATTTAATTTTCTCCCTTTCACATTTTTCTTTCAATCAATCTAACAATTATTAGAAATCAATCATCATAAAATACCAAGTGACTCATCATCTAAATTAAGAAAAAGGGAAGACAAGTGTATTAAAGAAAATATCACAATTTCTTTATTTCACATTTTCATTTCACACTTAGTGTTCCCATTTCATTTATTTCTCTATAAATACCCTACTTCCCTAAGATCATTTATCACAAAATATTAGAAATATATAAGTGTTCTAAGGAGGAATTAAGGCAACAAGTGATAGGAAGGAAGAGAAAGTCATGAGGGAGTAAAGAAAGGTATGAAATCCAAAAATTCTATGTTAGATTTTAAATTATATTTCATAAGTTTTAATCTTTATTTTAATCAATTAAAATTTAGAATTTATCTTTATAACATATTAAGTAACCATTCCATATGTAGAAATTATTCTGGATAGAAAGTACTTAAACATATAAAAGCTAGGAAAAATTTATTATTTTCCAAACTACCTTAATGAGACTGCTTAAATTCAACTACTATGTTTTATTCAAATAAATATGTAAATGAATTTCAAAAATTATGAAATTTTATAGAAAGATAGCCTAAGATGTTAGTAAGGTTGTGTCAGAAGAAAAAATCTAAATAATGAAGAAAATTGAAAATATTAATAAAATGAAGGAGACTACTCAGTATTTTAAAGCTGAAAATTTTAGTTCAGTAATTAATTTATTTTAATAGGTTAATGAACTTCAAAATTCATGAAATTTAATATGGCAGTACCTTGAGATGTTAAGAACTACCTGATTAAATTTCAGAATAAATGGATGTGAGAAGATAAATATTTAATTAAATAAACACATACTGCTCATGTACAAAAAATTCTATTTTTCATTATATTTGCACTAAATTGAGAATATTAAAATATGAGTGAATTATCTATGAATATGAGTATATAGTAAATGAATATAAAGTTTAATATGTATAATTTCTGTCCTTAAAAATTTAAATTTTAAATTTAATGAATAAAAATATTAAGAAACCTTGAATGTCAATAAAGAACTAGAAGCAAACTAAAAGAGAAATATATGTTTAAATGTGAATATAGATCAAGGATTACTACGGAATCATTTTGAAATATTAAGTGATCAAGAGGAATCAAATTCTCATTTTCAAGGTGAGTTATAGTGTCTAACCTTTCCTTATTGTATTGGAACTTTTGATCAATTACATACCATTGCTAGTATTGTAACCATTTGTTTATTGTAATATTGAAATTATGAATTCTGAAACCTATGTGGCCTCTATGCCTATTTTGTTTGTACCAAGCCTTTTGTTAGCCAATATGACAGAATCCCAGTCTTGATGGGGGTTATACCATCCGGCTATGTGCACATAAAAATTTATGATGAAAGGGAGAAGTTACTGCTCTAATATGTGAAATGTGTGATAGCACTAGAATATACATAGTGATATATTTTATTCAGTGTTATATATGTAATTATCTATCATATTAGTGATATCTCATTTGTGACATTGATCTGAATATTGTGAATCTCTATTGATATTTCATTTGTGATATTGATCTGATTACTATGAAACCCTTTTGATATCTCATTTGTGATATTGATTCGATTACTATGAATCCTTTCATACGAATTTATTTTTGATGAGCTAATAATAGTACTACCATCAGGTATTCCTATAAATGTTGAACCTTGAGATACTTATTCATTGTACACACTACCTATATGACACTATAATCTCATTGAGTTGACGACTCATTCAAGCGTCTGTGGTTTCAGGTAGAGGTGATCCTTGTCAGTCAGCTTCTTGATTCCTTCTTCCAACAAGAAGCCTGTGATCAATGTAAATATTGTTATTAAATTACTAAAACTCTAGTTGCTCCATAGTATCTTTGTGGATGATATTAGTGTTGGATGTGTGTAAGCATTATTGTAACATTGTTGAGAGAATAATATGTGTCTATACAGAATGTAAGGAAGAATATTCTCAGTGATCCTAGAAATTTAATAAATAATTTATTATGGCCCACTTAAGCAAATATCCAAGATAAGTAATGTATGTATTATGGATTCTATGGGGTGCTCAGTGGCCTTAAGCCTACCTAGACCCTAGGACCGTCACACCATCTAAAATTTGGGGTGTGACATTGAGAGTCTGAGCAGTGGGGGCAATGTCTGGTCTTGCATGTTTTAGGAAGGGATTTGAACTACTTTGGTTGTGTTTATAGCAGGATCTATATGGATAAAAGGGGCGTATTTAATGTAAATGCTTATTTCATTTTCTATGTCATGGTGCAATATCTAGTCTTGCAGGTTTGGCTGAGGGATCATTTAAGGGTAGTGGAACTGCCACGGCGCCGTCTGTATGAGTCATCTCAGTATCGATCTAGATGAGTCATGGTGAGGCTCTGGTTATAGGACGAGTGGTTACAATGGTTGTTGGCGTTGAGGCCAAATTAGATTTTATGGAGATGTTATTGGTATGTGATTAGTCGATTTTTCGTTTGATCTGCTGGGTACCAGATGGCTTATCTGTTGGGCATGGATAGCATGACATTCTACCTCGGATCTAGATTGATGAGGCAGATGGAGCATGTTTAGGGGCTGCTGCCAGCTGGAGCTCTTTTCTAAGATATAATAATCTCTCCACGGATTACTGTGGTTGTCTTGGGTAGCTGGTCAAGAGGGGCTGATGTGGTTAACGCTAGAGTTTCTGGGGGCAAGACTGCTGCTTATGGGGTTGGGACTATAGAGCATGGTATCCGGGAGAGGGAGTGCAGAGCGACTCTGACACATGAGATGGGCGCTAGACTCCAGATGATTACTGAGATGGCCTTAGACTCTATCGAACAAGTTGACCCTGAGGATTCTGATGACTCTAGGAAGATGCCTCCAAAGCGGCGCCGACAGTTTGCCTAGTTCCTCAGTTCATGCTAACCTTATATTGATGGGGTAGGACTTTTATTTTTTGGTTTTTGCCTCATCCTGTATTTTTTGTGAGGGCCTTGAGATAGGATACTGAACCGTAATGTATAGAGGGTTCAGTTGACACACTTTTTGGTTTTGACACTCTAGATAGTGAACATATATGACTAACAAAGATAGACATACAATAGAGATAGGTACCTAAGTGATATGGCTTTTTGTGATTGTCTTTTTACATAGCTTGTACTAATTTAAGACATGTAAAAAGGGAATCATTTTTATGCTTTTTGAGAAGAAAATTCAATTTTATCCTTTATGAGATTGCCGCTTTTGAGCCTTAATTTTTTCCTAAGCTGCCCTTTCGGATTTTCAACCTAGTATATTGTCCTAACTTTTGCTAAAGCTGCCCTTTCGGGTTTTCAACTTAACGAGCTTTTGATTTTGCGTAAGCCGCTTGCCCTTGTAGGTTTTTAGTTTAGCTTGATTTTTTTTTATTTTTGCTTTTTCTCATTGGCACAGAAAATTTGGAATTTTCAAGAGAAAAGGAGCAAAATATGTATTTTATTATTATTAGATTAGGCTACCTATATATCTCGTACTTTAGGAACATATTTTCGAGTGTCAGGTCACCATAGTTCGGCCTTACAGTGACATAAGAGTAGTATTTCTGGTGCTAATGCCTGAATGCATTCACACAATATATCTTTCGAGTTGATCCAAGTTGCATGGATTGGTGAACTCATTTCCATCTATGTCTGACAGAATGACACCACCTCTAGAGAGGATTTTCTTTAGTATGTAGGGCCTGCCAAATTTGGCTTGAAATTACCTCGGGGATTTGGATGAACTGAGCTACTTTTCTATAGTTCAGAACGTGATAGGAGCCAGCTTCTACCCACTTGGTGAAGTAGTCGATGGCTACCAAGATATTCTTATGTTGATTAGAAGACTTAGGGGTGATTCTGTCAATCACATTGATTCCCCAAGTCATAAAGGGTCATGGTGTTGTGATAAAGTAAAGAGCCACTGGGGCCAATTTTCGGAGCTTGGCATAAATCTAGCATTTGACACTTTTGAACAAATTTAACGCATTCTAATCGCATGGTCAACCAATAATAACCTAATTTGGTGATCTTGTAGCCAGAACCATTCCGTTCATGTGGGGGACTTCTTCTCCGCCATGTACCCATTCCATAATCTATTAGGCTTCTTCTTTGATTACGCACCTGAGATGTGCTTGATTCCATGTTTGTTTGTACAGAATACCATCCTTGTAGAAGTAACTCTTTGATAACTCCCGGAGGGTCCTCTTGTCAAACTTAAGGCGCCTTTAAGGTATTCTTGCTTTTCTAACCAGGTCTGAATATCCCAGTTCCAAGGCTTACCATCGATGAGCTGAAGATTGCAACAGTAGGCTAGCTGTTGATGAATCTGAATATTCAAGGTTTAATGATCATATTGAGGCTATCATCAACCATGGAGGCAAGTGTTGCTAGTGCATTAGTAAACTGATTCTTAGTCCAAGGCAGGTAGTGGAATGACAATTCTTCGAATGACTGAGCTAACTGATCTAGGCGTTGGAGGTATGGGATCAAACGCTATTCTTTGATCTTCCATTTCTTAAGTTCATAAGAGACTATCATAATAGAGTCCCCATAAACCGTTAGACGTTTGATCTGAATACTCAGAGTTCCTTCTAATCTGGCGATACAGGCCTCATACTCTGCTTCGTTGTTAGTGACCTAGAATGTCAACTTAATGTTGAAGGATAGTCATTATCTCCACCTGGAGTCACTAAGACCACGCTGACATTATAACCCTGTTGGTTAGAGGCCCCATTGAAGTACATTTTCCACTATTCCGACTGAATCTACAGGATGTCTTCATCCGAAAACCTGATGTCTACTACATCGGCACCACTGGGAGATGCAGCTAAGTAATATGCTATCACACTACTTTTGATTGCTTTGTTCGCAATAAACTTAGGTCAAATGCTACCTTACTATCCAGAACTAGCCTCTCCATAAGGAACTTCAAGGGAATCCGATCAACGATGATATAAGTGGTGTAGGAGCAAAGATAGTGCTGGAGTTTGATGCAAACCCATGCCAAGGCTAGGCAAAGCTGTTTAATCTTATTATACTTCAGTTCTGTTTCTAGCATTCGCTTACTCAGATAGTAAACGATATTCTCCTTATGGAAATCTGGTGCTTCTTATGCTAGCATAGCCCCGATGGCTTAATCTGTTACTGATAAGTAGAGGAGGAGTGGTTTTCCAGGTCTAGGAGGCTGGAGGACCTAAGGATTGAGTAAGTTGCTTTGATCTGTTCAAAGGCTTTTTGGCATTGTTCATCCCAAGTCTTTAGGGTATCTTTTCTCAGCTTCTTGAGGATTGGCTCGCATGTGTCTGCTAACTGTGAGATAAACCGACTGATGTACTGAAGGCAGCCTAAAAACCCCTTGATCTCCTTCTCTATCTTAAGAGGTTGCATCTTGAGGATGGCTTTAGACTTTGAAGGATCAATCTCAATCCCTCTCTCGAATACCATGTAGCTCAGGAAGATATTGGATAGAGCTCTGAAGAGGCATTTGGCACGATTGAGTTTCAGATTGTATTGTCGGAGTCTGGAGAAGAATTGCTCGAGGGCAATTAGGTGGCTTGGCCCGTCCCTAGTGTGGAGAACCATGTCATCAATATATACTTCTACATTCTTATGCATTAGGTCATGGAAGATCGTAATGGCCATCCTCTAATAAGTGGCACCAACATTCTTCAGACCAAATGGCATCATTCTATAGCAGAAAGTACCCCATTCTCTGATGAATGAAGTTTGTGGTTTATATGGTTGTTTGACTGGTATCTGATTATACCCTGTACAAAGATCTGTGACTAAAATCACACTGGACCCTACCATTTTGTCAACAAGCAGGTCGATATGTGGCAAAGGAAAATCATCCTTAGGGTAGGCCTTGTTTAGATCTCGGTAGTTGATGCAAAATCTAATCTTGCCATCTTTCTTGGGAACTGGTACTATGTTGGCTAGCCATGTTGGATAATCAATGGCTTCAATGAAGTTATTCTCTAATAACTTGGTTGTTTCCTCTTTGATTCTGAGAGAGATTTTTGGTTTCTATCTCTGGAATTTCTGTTTCACTGGCTTAATGTGATCATAGGTGGGGATCTTGTGAATGGCAATGTCAGGATTTATACAAGTCATATCACTTGCTGTCCATGGGAAGCAATTTGAGTACTGCTTAATGAGCTCTGTTAACTCCTGTTTACAATCACATTCATGCACAATAAGTGTATGTTTTGGTGCATTTTCTATGCCAATGTTTATTTGTTCTTTTATTATTTTCATTTCTTTTTCTTTTTCATTTTCTGTTTTGCCAGCAATTTCATTTACAGTGGAGAAAGGGTAACAAGAAAATTGAAACTTTTTATTTTTGGTAAAGGTGCCATGATCGACATTCACACTGAGTTCTACAAAGAGGTCTCCTATTTCTGACAAGGAAGACAGAGAAGACTCAGAAGACTCGAAAGACTGTAAACTAGATACTGAACTAGACTCTAACTCAAATTATGTTTGTGACTTAGGTTTAAGTTCAGGCAAACGGAAGGTTGAGTGCTCTACGCACTCCTTCAGGTACTAATTCTGTAAAGGTTCTTGGATGGGCTGTATGAGGTTTGTGGTGTCTGGTTCCACTTGGTCAATAATCATGCAGAGATCAAAGAGAGATGTCTCCATGTTGTCCTCCCAATCAGTCTGGAGTTTGAAGAGAGGCTCACGGTCTTCTACTGAGAGCCTGACATCAAAGAGAAGTTCAAAACTAAGTATTAGTTTCTTGGTTAAAGGGCAATACCATAGTTCTTGAAAGAAATAGTAGGGTTCTGATTCCTCTTCTTTGACAAAGTAACCATTGAGGGTTTCAAAGTATGGGCGCATCAGAATGTCCCTTGTTTCACCTCTCACTTTCACCTTTTGTCTTGCGTCTTCTGCCTCCTCTCGGTCTTCATCTGTCGACTTGAATCCAACACTAAAAGGAGGTTCAACAATCGATATTTAGTGAAATAGGTCATACCTTGCTGTTGCAACCTAGTCCCATTCCTGGAAAGTAACATGTGATTCTCAACATGTTAGCTACCATTGGGTTATTATGGGGATCAAAGTCCATTGGAAAAATTTTTTTACCCGGCTTTGCCTCGATAAACTAGACTAAATTGAAGGAGAACCCTGACAATACGTGGACTGCTGGTTCAAGCTGAATTTTCAATAGTGGGGCCAAAGAGGAAATTTTTTATTTTTCCAAAAAGTCCTCTTTGATTTTTACCACTTCATTTCCATAGGGGAATCTCAGCTTTTGATGCAGAGAGTCAGCTACTGCCTTAGCCTTGTGAATCCACAGCCTTCCTAAAAGGAGATTGAAGTAGGTCGAGACGTCCACTACTTAGAAAGGGATAGTCATTACTACAGGCCTGATTGTGACCTCTAGTTTGGCCACACCCAATACTTTTCATCTGTTCATATGCCCTTACTATTTGATCGAAAGGCATAAAAGTCTTCAACTATATTAAAACAACCATAAAAATAAACTTATAAAAAAAAGGTTAAAAATTCAAAGAAAAACACCACTTAAGAAGTGTATAACGGATTATTTTCATCCATAGTTCTCAACTATAATCCTATTTTTTAATTGTTATTACACTTCAATTTGTTACTTAAAAATACATGAACTTTTATTGGGGTAATACAAAACTTGATTCACCTGTTTCGCAGTGAGCTACAAGTGAAAACTTAATTAGAATAAATGAGCTGTGAAACTAAATTTTATTTAAGTTATATTCCTAAAAATAATTTAATTCAATTTGAAAAATGTAGAAGTCATTACGTATAATTTGATTTCAAAATAATTCCAAAACGGCCGTGTGCACCACTAATCGTATTGCCTTAGGTCCGTTAAGATCAAGACCCGGACCCGCTGCTTCCTTGCTCCACTATCTTCTCCAAGAAAGGATAACGCAATTAGAGACAGCAAATAGCCACCAAAGGAAAATGGTACCATGCTTATGCTGACTTACTCTATCACCTACGACCATGTCCAACATCATTTCAAACCAACCTTACCTCTCCATGCTTGATAAAAGTTGCACTAATATGAAAGACCTTAAAAAAATCCATACCCAATTCATTAAAACTGGTCTAGCCAAAGACCCTTTTGCCGCTGGCCGGATATTAGCCTTTTGCACCTCTCCGGCCGGTGACATCAACTATGCATATTTCGTTTTTACACAAATTCACAACCCAAATCTCTTCATATGGAATACTATAATTAGAGGCTTTTCCCAAAGCTCCAAACCACAAAATGCAATTTATTTATTTGTTAACATGTTACTCAATTCGCCAATTCAACCGCAAAGACTCACTTATCCTTCAGTTTTTAAAGCCTATGCTCAGCTTGATCTTGCCCAGGAAGGAGCTCAAGTTCATGGTAGGGTTATAAAAATGGGACTCGAAAATGATCCCTTTATACGAAATACAATCTTGTATATGTATGCAAATTGTGGGTTCTTGAATGAAGCAAGAAAATTATTTGATAGAGCTATTATGGATTTTGATGTTGTTGGGTGGAATATAATGATCATGGGATTTGCTAAATGTGGATTAATTGAAGAATCTAGAAGATTGTTCGACAAAATGCCATTGAAGAATATTGTTTCCTGGAATTCAATGATTAGTGGGTATGTTAGGAAAGGTAGATTTATTGATGCATTGAAGGTCTTTCATGAAATGCAAAAGTCTAGGATTAAGCCTAATGAATTTACAATGGTGAGCTTGTTAAACGCTTGTGGTTGCTTAGGAGCAATTAGGCAAGGGGAATGGATTCATGATTATATGGTGAAAAATAAATTTGAAATGAATTCTATAGTCGTTACAGCAATTGTAGACATGTATTCAAAGTGTGGAAGCATTGAAAAGGCTCTTCAAGTATTTAAGAGTGCACCAAAGAAAGGACTGTCTTGTTGGAACTCAACAATTTTAGGCCTAGCTATGAATGGTCTAGAAAAAGAAGCAATCCAATTATTTTCAAAGCTCGAGTCTTCATATTTGAAACCAGATAATGTTAGTTTTATTGGTGTCTTGACAGCTTGTAATTACTCTGGCTTGGTGGATAAAGCCAAGGAATATTTCTTGTTAATGAAAGAAACATACAAGATTAAACCATCTATAAAACATTATAGTTGTATGGTTGATGTGCTAGGCCGAGCAGGACGCATAGAAGAGGCAGAAGAGCTAATAATAAGAATGCCTATGGATCCAGATACAATTATATGGGGATCATTACTCTGGTCTTGCTGCAAATATGGAAACAAAGATATGGCAAAACGAGCGGCAAAACGTTTAATAGAATTAGATCCAAGTGAAAGTTCAGGTTTTGTGCTTATGGCCAATGTTTATGTTGCCTCTAGTAATATTGAGGAAGCAATAAAGCAAAGGCTTTCTTTGAAAGAAATGCAGATAGAGAAAGAAGCTGGATGTAGTTCAATTGAAGTGAATGGGGAAGTTCATGAATTTGTAGCTGGTGGAAGGATGCACCCAAAAGCCAAAGCGATCTACCATGTACTTACTGGATGTTCTGAAACTGACATATGTATTTAATTAAGCAACAAGTTATATTAGGCAATGTCTGGACGAGGGTATTCAACAATCCACGGATTTCGGAAAATCTTGATGATTATAAAAACAAAAGCTATAGAGATAATGTTTTACCAAACAATGCTAGTGATATTGGCACAACACTGAAACCAGCTGCCATGACATAAATAGAAAAACTAGGTTAGGACTTTGTGGTGGTTCGTCCTGGTGCCCAAGAGCATATGTCTGAGGGAACTGAACCATTGGTAAGCAAGTTCTGTGGCACTCCATAAAGATCTGAAATATCCAGGTGATGGTGGTGGTAGTTGTGACGACCATTTTGGTAATGCTGATTTTGCACAGCTGCAGCAATTTCCTCTTCATCCAATGGCAAACGATCAAAAGTAGCATTCATGAAAGATGCTGCCATTATAACAACAGGGCCTGAAGCAATGAGTGCACCAACCACTCCACCACCCACAACCTGACCTTGAGCTCCTGCTAAGTAAATAGTTAGCCCCGTAATCCCAGGTGGAGCGGGTGGAGGCAGTATTGAACCGAGCAATGATAGTATCTCAAACCGGCCATGAAGGGTCACAATGGCCCCAGACGAAGCTGGTTGTCGTAGGGTTACATTGGTCACACAGCCACTCCCACTGAGTACACATATTCCACGCTGCTTCCTCCTGGCAAAGTTAAGTAAACTCTCACTAACATCACAGCCTGAACTGACCTCCATTGCATGAGCTCTTAGTGCATTAGCACTATCTCTGGTCACAATAATGGGTGGTTTTGGCTTATTTTTTGACCCAGCTGGTCTGCCACGAGGCCTCCTGATGGTCTCCCCCTCAGGTGCAGAAGAAACTGGTTGCACTGCCTTTGGCAACTTAGGAGACATAAGAATCGCCTCAATGCTTGGCCTATGGTAATTGTTATTACCCTTGTCTGATTCTTGGTTCGGATCCATGATACTTTTTGGATCCAACAGAGGCGACTGTTAAATCTTGCGGCAACTGCCTTCTCCATGTGAGTTTAAGTAGTGGATTTTCTGCTAATAATTTTATTGCAAGAAACCAAAAGAATGATCTGGATTAGGAGAAGGTTAAGTGGCACCAACCTTGTTCATTGCTCTAGTTTATGCATTATTCCCACTGCCTACTTTCCAACTGACATTTCTCTCATGTCAATTGCCTTTCCGGCAGTTACCCATTTCTCATATAAATATTCTGCAATAGCAAGAACTGTACTTCAAAGCATTAAATTTGGCCTAACAAATAAAAAGTGAAAAAGAAACAAAACAAATACAATTCTATACAGTTTTTGTATGAGAGGTATGGATTGTCCATGGAAACATTCCTCAGATGAACAAAAATTGGGTGCTCCAAATTAGTATGCTGTAGTCAAATTTTCAATCAAAACACCTGTGGATGAATTAACATTAGCAATCTAATCTTCTAAATCATGCCCCAATATGAAATCAGGTAAAAATACAATATTAAGGCATGTCACAGTTTCATCTCTTTTTAGGTATTTACAATTGGACAAAGCCAACCCTCAAAATCAATCGTACATTTCAAAATAAAACTGTAAACCGACCTAATTCCTTGCTTTCAAACTCACTACCAAAACAGGAAAAAAGAAACCATCAGTAGCTGTGCAGCCTAAGTTGGAGAAATGGATTAGATGATGACCTACAACCATTAGTCAATATGATGCCAGAGTTGGCGTACTTGCTTCGATGGACCTTGAGAATTGCTTAATGGCAAATCACCAAGGTTTTGCTGCTGTTCTTCCCGCGAGATGCTTTGTTGTGAATGGAAAACATTTGTGCAACCTGGAGCACCATAATTCTGTGTGAGCTGTGGACCTTGTTGATACATTAGTGGCTGACCTCTTTGGAAGTTGTAATATCCGTTGTTTGGAACAGTTGACAGTGGTCTGGAGCCAGGTTCATAATCCCATGAAGAAAGGCTATGATTCTGGTTTTCATTTTAAGGGAAAAAAAAAGAGAACGACAAATAAAAATAAAGATAAGTAACCAAATTTTAAACCCTACTACTCAAATTCGTAAAACCAAGTCATAAATGCACTAAATGAAAGGGTTCCACAAGAACTGGCATGCAACTTCATGTGATGAATGGACAAACATCAATGCTAAAATATTAAGACCTTACCTGGTGAAGTATTGTGAAGTTGTTTCTCTCCTTGTGCTGAGGACGTAGAAGATCATCATAGCTAACCACAGACCGATTAGGGGTTGCAGACAGGTCATTCAGATAGCTGCCAGAGAAGTTGGTAGAATTCCCCCGACCTCCATAACTAGTAACATTTGCATGAGACAGAGGGATGCTACTCCTAGAGGCAACACCTCTTAACTGTTGGAGGTTGTACCTCATTCCAGCCAGGGGATCAAGGAATGCACTGCTATCTTGATATGCTTGCTGTTGCTGCAAAGCGGATGGAATACCGGAATAGGTTTGAGGAACAGCAGAGTAGGCATTCCAATTGAGCAATTCTTCCAAGGAAGGTGTAGACTGAGAGTAGGAATGTGCTGGCAGAGGCTGGGGAACTACATGACCTGAAGTTAGTCTTGCAGTAGGCAGCATAGACGAGTGCAACATGGGTGAAGAAAAGGCAACAGAATTCAAAACCTGCAAAAAAATATATACAAACACACTGAACATCAAAATAACCAGATTCATACTAAACAGAAATGGTCTGAAATGTAAAATTTAGGTTGTTGAGACCGAACAAACCATAGGTTACCAAAATGAAACAAAATTATTACAACCTGAACCCAACATTCAATCCATCGTCTACTTGTAAATCATGTTACAGATATAAGCATCTTGACTTTAAGGTTTATGCATATATAACAAATAAAAAAATTCAACAAAGAAACATCTCCTTCAGTCCTCTCGGCGTTTGAATGAGCAGCAAGTTTAATTGCGTATGAAATTCAAAATTTCAAATATCATTTATTACATACTTCTGTAATAGGAACGGTTGAACCGCCAGCAGTTGATATGATATCATTGTATCTTGATGCCAATGACTGTGTTCCAACAGAAGGTGAGAGTACACAATTAGAGTCTTTGAAGGATTGAACAGCTGATGCCAACAAATCAACTGGTACAGGCATTGAACTTGCTTGCTGCAACAGAATTTCCAACGTAATAAAAACAGTAGCATGAACAGAAATTGTCACAACTCAACATTAATACCATAAATAAACAACCAATAAGAAACAGGACTGGAAGTACGGACGAAAGGAAGGGAAATAAAACCAAAGACCATGGTAAACAAGGACTTTATTTATCTGAATCAGTTAGACAAGTACCAAAAGTAAACAGAACAAATAAACAAATAAATAGCAGTGAAAGCAATTTACCTAGAAATATCAAATGAAATAATCCTGCCAACCAAATGTAGGACAATGATTTAAAAAATAGCTTATACCAAAGAGGCACTAATAGCTTCACATAAATAGTTGGCATGCCTAGCTTAAGTCAAGAATTTTAGAGGGGCAAGAACTGTAGAACAAGTTTAAGTTATGCAATCAAAGAAAAAACTAATTAGGAAAAAGTAATTGCACTTGATATTTTCCCAGTTCAAAACACCAACAAGGTAGGAGTTCAATTAGTCCCCCCTCTTCTCTTTCTTTTTTAATTTCTTCTGGTCCTACAGGATCATGCAAAAGATTCAACCAAAACTAGTGGCAGTGCCCGAGGGGACAGCATCCTCCTATAATAGTTGGCAGTACTGAGCTGATTATTTGACCATATTTTCCAATAGTGCCATTTTAATTGATGTTATCAAAGCTTCATAGACTCAACAAATCACTCCACTTATAAAGTAGATGCAAGCAAGGTAGCCTTGATCAGCAAGAAGAAAGATACAAAAATAAAAAAATTTAGGCTGTCAACTCCAAATGAAAAAGTGGCCGAGTGTCTTGGAGTTGGAATCCAAATCTTTGTTTTTTTGCCCCGATGTGTGTGATTGTCATTGTCCGAGTGAAAATGAAACCACCATTGCAGCCTTCATTTTGTTGATCATAACCTCTTTTCTAGCCATGTTTCATTCTAAACTCATACGTCAAGCTACAACAATTAATCCCATGTATCATTCTAGCTTTGATCACGAAATTGACATTTCACAATTTTCTTTCAGATCCCATTGGCTAATTTCTCCAACATCCAGGTTTCCAAAATGTTTGAACCCTAATCAAATAAAACCAATTAATTTCTAAACCTCATTTTGGTTTCTACATTAAACCGAAACCTATATTCTATCATTAATTCAAGTACTTCATTTCGGTTTCTACATTAAACCGAAACCCTATATTCTATCATTAATTCAAGTTTGCCCGTAACAAGCTCTCTTATGCAGACATCTGAATCTGTTATGTCAGATGGAACTAATCCCAACCCCAAAACAATGCCCAGATGAAAAAATATGAAAGGCAACAAAAGAAAGACTTTTCTTTTTGGTCATTCAGCAAGCAGATTCAGTAAAGCAATATTATTCCTCATGCACAGATAATAAAGACGTCCATCATATTTCATATTTAAAAAAAAAAAAAACAAACAAACAAACAAAAGAAAACAAAAGTAGATTTCATGCACAGATAATTCCTCATGAAAAGAAGTCCATCAGTAAAGCAATATTATTACCAGCTGCCGATGAAGAGGAGGAAGATTCCTGGCATGCGGATTTATCACAACAGAACGAGAAGAACTATGCTCTTGCATATTCTTGAAACAGGAATCAGGTATAAATTTTGGTGAGCTGTGATCATGCCCACCATTAACTTCAAGGATATTTTGTTTCATTAACTCTAGCTGTGAAGATACTGGCAATTCAAGCTTCCTAATATTTGCAGTTAATCGATGAGAATTGGACATTGATGCAACCTGCTCATTGCATAGGGAGTCACCAAGGTACCCTGAATTTCTGCACGGAAGCAATCATAACTTTGTGAACCATAACAAAAAGATGTAATATATACAGGAACTAAGCTTAAAGTCTCATGCCTAGGCGCCAAGCTAACAGAAGATATCCCATCGTTCATTCCAGAGGCCTCCAAATTACTTTTCAAGGGATTTGATTCCAACGGCGCAGAAGTAGTAGCAGGCACACCAGATTTATATGTACCAAAACTCAAATGTGAGCAGTCAGCAGCTAAGGCTTGCATATCATTTGGAAACACGACCCCACAGTTATCCTCTGCTGCTACTGGCACTACTTTGGTCTCCTTCTCCAAGCTCAATTGCTGCAAGGTCACAGCTGTGGATGTTACCTCATCATTCAAAGGTGCAGAGCAGTTTGCAAAAGGTATATGAAAGCCACTTTCTCTTCCTAAAATTGGGAGAACAAGAAAAGAAGAATTAATTGTAAGGTTCACGTTCCTGATACTACAAAAACTTCTTCCTGGAACATAAGAATACCACACATGCAAAGAGGGGAGAGGAAAAAGATAAAAGAAATAGAGTTTGAACAAACTCTTAATTTAATAGGCTAGTGATAAGTTGTGATCCCTTAATGCCTGAATATTAATAACTAAGGTTGAAATGAACAAGTTATTCTTTGAAAGATGGAGTATGATCTTCCCTCCAAAAAGTAATTATAATGTTAAAATGTTAACTAAACCCAACACGTAACAACAGCTTCTTCAATGCTTTCAGAGCTCACTGCTAAAGTTTTTTCACTATGAATGTGGATCAGATCTTGAGGGGATATGATATAGAATTCAATCTGTTAATGAGCAATATGAATATGAAATCAGTACACAGCTTCTTATTTTTCTTAAATTACTTATCACCAAACCAGATGTGCACAAGTACACAGATCAAGTCTACAAAACTAAAAAAGTTATTATTACCCCATCTAACTATTTGAAATTCACAATAAATACTACAAACATGGCCTTAACCCCAACCTTTGTGCATGGATATATTTGCATATAACTGATAAAACAAAGCCTTATTACGACTTTCCAATACCATCTAGAATTGTAGGAAGGTAAGCACAAAATAAGTTAAGCTGCTTATGATAACTCCTCGTTAGGCACTCACACTCTTCACACTAATATCCCCAATCTGCTTAGAACATCAAACTCAGATACTCATCCCAACCATCACTCCTATCTCCAACTAATAAATATAAATAAATAGCAGAGCAAATTCATGACTTTCTACTAGTACCACTGACAGCTTCAAAATTTACGTCTCTTATATAACCTTGCAGCTTTGCTTTTCACCATGTGTGAAAATAGAAAATCTGGATCCAGTAGCCTAATTAAAATGGAAACAGGAAACAGATACAACATGATAATATAAATAAATAGATATGCTATTTTCAAAAGAAATGTCAATCTGCCAATTATCAAATACTAAAAGCCACTATTCATTTAAATGGAAGAAACTAAAAATCTTGTAAATAGTAGTTATAAAATAAATCATATTATTTAAAAAGAAAAAAAAAACGCAATAGAAGAATGAAGATGCTTAGAAGATCTCCAAAGTGGGCCTATACATAGAGCTCAATCAATGTAAACTCTAGTCCAAAGATAGTAGGAGTCTAGCCTACATGCAACACTAGTCACCACTAACAGATTCACAAGGGAGAAAAATCAAGAAACAGAACTTGGTCTTCTCTTGTGATTCTGACTCAGAGTGTGTGTGTGTGTGTGTGTGTGTGTGTGTGTGTGAGAGAGAGAGAGAGAGAGAGAGAGTGATTGATTCTGTTGCCGATTTGCCGCTCAACAGTTTGTCATTCTGGTCTTCACTGACAGCTGTCGCTGCTCCAAGGGATAAGTTTTCAAATTTATCAAAATTACAGAAACAGTCATGAAACATTTCAGGCCCATGTCAGATGCACCCTGTGTCTGAAACATTCTGAAAATTGGACAAACCATAGGGTTGCCATTGCATGCAAAGCTAGCCAGTAGCCTAACTTTTAAGCACTACACCAATGATATAGCAACTAGATAACTAATGGCTCAAGATGCTTTATAATTGCAGAGGCTGAAAGTATCCAATCCAAAGGCATTCAGTAGTTCTGAAAATGATTAAAAAGAAAAGAAGCTGTCTGCTTTCTAGACTAATTATAACCACATTTTATTGCTTTTGCACATATGAAATGGCAGCGCAAAAATGACCAGATAAGACCAGATTCTCCACAAGCATTACATTATTTTTAATCCAGTGGCAGCCTCCAAAACAAGGGCACCAAGACTAAACCAACTGCACATTAATAGGGCTTAATCAGAGACTTTACCAGGCTAAGTAAGCATCACCTTTCTAATTCTAAGTCAGTCTCTTTACCATCCATCACCTGAATTTATCATCAATCTGATCTAGCTGGGGTTTGTTTAACGTATTCCTTCATCATCATAAGTATTAAAATTAAAGACGTAATGAAATAGCGTGCTTTGAAGGCTGAATTAAGTGGATCCTAAACAGAACACATTTGAGTAACCACTTGTGTGATTCTCTCAGACTTGCAACTGGAAGCTCACATCCTAATTCTTACAAAAAGAAACACAAAATACTTCCAAGCCTTCTCTCTATTTTTTTCCCCTCTCAACTTGTAATGGAGAGTCCCTTTATGGCAGTAAGAAGTCAGTAGTCATTTTTCTTGAACAAAAAGCAATTTGCTTCTTCTATAGTTGTCTATCATCTATTATTGCACATAATAATCAAACAGTAAGTTGATAAATGTATGCCTGAGGTTTAAAAGAGACAAATAATTGCGGAAGCCTTTTAGTCATCTTTACCGCATCTTTCAGGTTCTCATCAACGAACATATAGCATTATGACATAGTATAGTGCAGGGCATCATAGAAGGAAAAATATATAGGTAATGCAAATGACAAAATGTGTGGTATAGCAATATAGCATTGCCTAACTCATTTTGTTGGTAGCCAAAAAGGTAAATAATCATTGTTAACATCAAACTAACAACAAGAAAGCTGCCTCCTGAAAGTTACCTTCGTGAAGTTCATTCATGCACCTATGCAAGTCATAGGAAATCATGTCATTGAACGATGCACCTCCAACATGATTTGCATTTTCCTGTCTACTAGATGGAGACTCAGGTTCAACACAGTTTGAACTAAGATTCTTGCTAGCAACATCCATCTCTGGTACTTGGACATTCTCTGTGTGGCTGTTGTTAGATAATTTAGTTTCATCACCAAACAAGTGAGAATGATTAGGAAACATCCCAAGGCCGGGGGTATTTGAAATATTTAAGATAGATGACCCACTCATAGCTGTCTGCTGCTCAATTACAGGCCATTCATCATCCAAATCGTGCCGGCTGGCAATGGTGATTGACACTTTGGCAGGATGTGGAGATTGCAACTCCTGCATTTCTTGCAGAGGTGAAGAATTGGAGGAAGGCTTGAGATTACTATGGAATGAATCCTGTGCATCAGTATCTTGAAGTGTATAAGATGTCTCCATTACCATGTTTGATGCCATATTGTGTTGGCGAGACATCTTAACAATATCAGTCATAGAAGCATGTCCAGAAGGACCCCCACCAAAAGCAGCTTGAGGTGCTACAGATGTTGATTCAGATGAAAAGATGGCACTAGCAGTTCCAAGAGTTTCCCTTCCATTATCAGCTCTGAAAGAATCACTGTAGTCAAGTTCCAAGACCAATCAAAATATAATGCATTCAGTAAAAAACAAAGCCAATAAGTTAACAAAAGCAAATACTTACAAGACTAACTACTTACACAGATTGAACATTAAGTAAACAAATAAAAGCAAATGGAAAAATGCATTCTTCTCAGATGTAAAAAGTAGACATATGCTTCCAATAAACCATAAAGCACAAGGAGCACAGTGTTCATTTCAGTATGCTAAGAAAAAAGGCAGTGGGCAAATTATGTAAAGCATCATAAGGTCAACTAAGGTGGTAAAAAGGTCTATGCACCAGCACATGACATAGCCAAATGCAATTGCCCAGCCAAACAAAATTGTGCTGTGCTGTAAGAAATAGAAATATCTTACTTTCCATAAATTCAAAACTCTGGCTAGAGATACGCATACTGAACTCCATAAGAACATAACAGAAAAAAGTAGGAATGTGGACATAATGAGAAGGGACTACTATTAAAGGATTATTATAATGCCTTCCCCTTTCTATATTATTTCTTCAAATGTTAACATCGGTTGTTTAGAAACCTAAATAACATGATCCAAGCAGCAGAGACCTGGATATTTAAAGGCCAGAATTCCTGATCAATTTCTTTGCCACAAATCAGCTTATAACAAAAAAGAGTTTAAACTGTTCACAAAATTATTAGAAAACTGCAATAAAGAGGTCAGTGAAAAAAGAAGAAATTATCTCAACACATCCATTAGTGTACACATATAGGCATGAATATATGTAATACTAAGCAAGTAAGCATCTGAACACATGATTATGCATCTCTGCATATTTGCTAGCACCTCCATGTTTTGTATTCATAGATTAATGACGCACTAGTAACACCTATTATAAGACCAAATAGGGGCACTAGGCACTCTATGCAACTGGTGCTTGACACTAATAATTGAAACTATTGACTAAAATTTCTAAATTATTCCATGAAAACTGCATTCTAAATATCATTTATTCCCATCACAAATTAAGATGCTGCAGACTCCTAGCATATCCGTGCAGACCACCCCCACAGGCCTCCCCCCCCCCAAAAATAAAAAAAAAAACATAATTAGAGAAAATTTCACTGAAAAGAAGGATTATGACAATACTATAGCATTAAGCAACGAATGTAACCTAAGGATTGGATACATTGACTGAAATTTCTAAATTATTCCATCATGTACATCATTCATTCCCTCCCCCCAAACAAAAGAAAAAAACAAGAAAAGAATACAATAAATTACTCATCCACATGCTGGTGCAGAATTCATTAATGAAGACTGTGTCGTCAGAAGTATGCCTTAGACAAGCTGATTGCTTACAAGGACAAAGAAATTTTTGCTCCAAGGTGAAGTGCATTTGACCAAGATTCACCAGGAATACCCTGTGCAAAGTTTTGAATTATGTTCACAGTCGTGGTCTGGTTTTTCAGTGGGTTGTAATGAAGCATACAGGTTATGGTTAGCAATTGTGAATTTGTTTAGAAAAACTACAGCATCAATTGCACCAGTATGTCACAATTAGAGTGACTGCGTAACAATCAATACTTAAAACCATGCTGATGTGCCTAGTCTCTGAACATTAACCACATAAATCATGTCATTGTGGATGCTTGAACCAACAAGAATAGAAATAGGGGGTTAGAGTATAATGGTAGAATACAGAACCTGTAGTTATAATTGCTACATGATGAGGTACTTTTACAAGTTACGACCACACAATTATTAATGACAATCCACATTTTTTTTTCCTCATATTTATGACTCTGCACATCTTTTTAAAAACTGTACTTTCTAGCTGTGCTCATGCACTTTGCACCTTGTACACATACTTGAAAGATCTTAGACTTATTAATTCATCAGATACTTTTAATAGCATTGGTAAACTGAAAACTGTCAACTGCAGATTCATTTTAACTAAACAAAAAATCCTTAGATTTTTCTTTGGATTATTCAATTATTTTTCACTGAAAGCAAAAATATTATATACATATATATTCTAAATGCACAGAGGACAAAAATAAACCTGTTTTTCTTATAAGAACTAACCTATGAGGTGAAAGCTGCTCATTCACAGTTCTCATATGATATGTCAAAGAAGACGAAGAAGTTACTGCAGGAGGAATGGACAGATTCTCTCTCACGTATGCGGCTTTACCAAGGTCTGCCAGGAGGACACAAGTTCATGTAGTAAGAATATACAATATTGAAATCCAACTTAATATCACCTCTTCTGCCACCAGACAAGTGTTTCACATTGTACAGTAAGATAAACACACCATTGTAGCTGATTTGAGATGGTGAACGTCCAACATTATATTCTGCACAGCCTTTAACTCCACGATAACCATTGCTACTGCACCGAGCCTTTGATTCTTGCGTCTCTTTCATCTACAAAAACCAAATATATAATAATTGGCGTGTAAAAAATAAAAATCAAATAAGTAATTTGTAAATACCAAAAATTGCATAAAAGAATTAGGTTAATAGAAGGGGAAAAAGAAGAAGAAAGGAATGAACAGAAACCTTATCTACAGTACACACACAGGTTTAGTGGAATAATTAATCCTTTGAAATGAAATGCATACAGAAATTACAAAGGAAAACTGGAAAACGTGAAAAATATATAACTAAATAAGAGCCAAAAAAAAATTAAAAATGAACAGAAAAACAAAGTACCTCTTTTCTTCTTTCTCGCTTGCTTTTCACTTCATGAAAAATATCTACATGATTCAGAAATACTAATTTAACAATTGAACCAACAAACTAAGGAAAACAATAAGATTACAAATAAATTAAACAAAAAAAAAGCAAATGGAAATTAAACCGACCCCTGGAGACAAAAAAAAGTGCAACTTATCCCAAAAATAGTACTAGTTCGACAAATATACAGTAGAGACTGTCAACACTATCAATCAAAATCTCAATCTTTCTAGGGAACCAAACAGAAAATTACATACATTGCCTGCAAAACTAAAAACTTTCCAAAAATTGCATACATTGTTTTTATCTCAAAATAATTCCAGAAAACAAAAAAAAAAAAACGAGATCTTAGAGAAGTTTTTCTCCATCCGGAACAAAAAAAAATCAAAAATTTCTCGTTTAAAAAACAATAACACCACGATAATATAAAAAAATAAAAAAAACCAAAAAATAAATAAACAAACAAACAAACAAACAAAAAAACGCAAATGCCACTATTTGCTCCTCCCATCCAAAGAAAAATTTAACTAAAATTTTTTTTAACAGGAGGAGAACAATAAATAAACCTTGAGAAAGGAGTCTTTGAACGGCCTCGTTCGGGTCCATGTCACACTCTTTAAGGACACTGTAGATCTCAGTATCCGTGGAGTTATCGTCGACAATTTCTTTTATACTCTGTATCATCTTCTTCGTCGCCGGCGGTATCTGCAATATAATGTCATTGTTATTACTCTTACTCTTGCTTTCGCTGTCGCTTCCCATTGTCTAGTGTAAAGAGAAGCAAGGTAAAGATTCTGTTCTTGCGGGCTGCGGCTTCCTCCTTTCGGATTACGATATAGAACAAAACCAAAATAACCTATTTTCTCTCTTTTTTGCGAGGTTTATATATTATCGTAATAATATAATTACTAGTTAATTAGTTACATTGTGTTTTCTGTGCTCCCTCTTATAGAGAGAATCAGAATGAGACTACTGGCCAAGCCATTGAGTACTAATATTGTCACAGAACTGTCGTTTAATTCTCTTCCCCATATCGTATAGAAGGGTGAACCAATTTTCTTGGGCCCCACGAGAGATTTTTTTAAGATTTTTAATCGACGGAGGGAATATGTTGGCCTTTTGTTGAGAATCTTAAGATGTGCCAGACTATAAAAACTCGACGCCGAGAATTCAAAAAAGATTACAGGGTCGGGTCGAGTCGGGTCGGGCAATTATAATAATGTATTGATCAGTGAGGATTCCAGAAACTATAAAATAATAGGTACACAAATAAGATGAAATAAGGGTAAAATTGTTGGAGTTGTTAATACAAAACTAGACTTGCACACGGAATATTTATATATTATTTGAATAATTATTATTTTAAAAAAAAATTTTATTTATTATATATAAATTTTAAAAGATAATTACTCTCTAAATTCTCACATTATGTATAAATAATTATAAAAATTATAATACAATCTATAGGTATACTCCTGAATTGTTTTTGAAAATTTAAAAATAAATAATAAATAATAGACATGGAACTATTATAAATAAATCTTAATGTTTAATTTTATATAAAATATCTGTAATAAAATAAAATATAGACAAGAAAAAAATTGAAAACTTAAGATATAAATAATATAGATATGGATTATTTTTTCATATAACTTAGTAAAATTATTAGATATAATTTTTTAATATTTTAGATAACATAATGAAATTCTAAATGATAAGATCCATCAATATTTAAAATTCCTGTATTTAAAATTTTCAATATATTAAATGTTATTTTTTATTTAAATAAACTAAAAAAAATCTTAGAATTTTTTTAAAAGACAAATCTTTACTTTTTAATTTTCTATTTCCATAATCGATTCCGCATATAAAAACTACTGAGAGTTTCTCTTAAAAAAAAACTTCGTTAACTTAACCATATAATAAACCAGCCCATACAATGAGATAAGGCACCAAGCAACAAAATTTCATTAACTTGGTTTTTTTTTCTTCTTTTTCTAACCTTAATCTTATGAATGTTTATCAATTTTACCATCAACCACGCAAGAAATTGAAGGCTCAACAATAAATGATTTGGTAATGGAAATACAGTTAAAAGAGAAGAAAAATGCTTTCGGCCTTTAGACCACTAGGTAGAACCAACTTATAACAGAAAATAGAAATTAATAAAAATACCAATCTAGCAATTCAGCCATTTGAGTCTAATATTGAGAGTTTGAATTAGGTGAATTTAATATTTGAAATTGAAAAAAATATAATTAATATTAGATGAATTAAAAGAACTGACTAAATTAATTTGATTTACCTCCTTGAGCTTGACCAATGATCTCATTTTTGAATTTAATATTTAACTAGTTTTTTAAAACTTGCATTACACATGGACACCTATTATTTATAGTCGTTATATAATTTTTTTTTTTTGTTTATTTCAAAGGTTTGTTATATGTATGATAAGATATTGAGAAAAATAAATAAATAGATAAACTCTGTATTTTCTATTTAAATCTACTATAACTTTACATATCTGTTTATGTTAAAAATAATAATATAAATTATTCATTATAAATATTAGTTACAATTATTTTCTTTACTCAATCAATCTCCTCCCTTTTGAAGAGTTGTTGTATTAATATGTGATTCAGCCTTTTTCAATAAATTGTTTCACTGTAAAGTTGAAATAAGTATCGTTATTAGTTTGAACAGTATTATCTTTTTAAGCTTATTAATGAAAATTTTAACGTATTTTGTTACCTATTTGGCAGCAAGACCTATTTGTAGACGATGTTCTTTATATAAGTTGCATCCTTCCTTTTTTTCTTATCTAACTTTACAATGACTTTTGTTTTAGACATTGATATCCATTTTGATAGTGGCATATAGAGCTAAACATTCTCTGGTAAATAAACATCCACATTCGATATTGTTTACTCCTGAGCTTTGTTTATTGTCATTGCAAAACAGAGACGGATCGAAAATTGTTTTCTCTTAAAATGGAATGGGTATCCTTCATTTTTTATAGCAAAGAGATGTATTGTAGGTAAGAATACTTGCTTCTATGAGTGTCTTCCAACTATTATTTCAGCACGAATTACATTGATTTCAAAATTTTTGTACATCATTCTGGTTCAGTTACACAGGCCATTCGAGGCATTTAAATTTTTCAAAAATATTATCAGACAATTGACTTTCAAGCTTGTGCCGAGACAATCCATTTGGCAGCAAAGTGTTAAAAAATTCCTCTTGATAATAGTTGCTTGTGTCATCTATTGTTTCATCGAAACTATTGTAGATCTTGCTCTGGCCAGGGAATAACTTTATCATCTTCTGATTTATGCCACCGACATATTTGATTTTTGTTGTTAGTATTGCACGACTTGTCATATACTGGCCAGAGTTTGCATTCTCTTCAAACACTGTGAATACTTCATCAATTAATGATTTCTCGCTGGTTTAATTATTATCATGTTTTATTACCATCACTTCTGGTATCGTTATATTTCTCTTATTGTCTGTCTACTCTTCTCCGTCACTAACTCGAAGCAAGAATTCTTCTAAATATTTAACTGCCCTTGCTCTCATATTTGTCATCAAACGCAACATTTTCGTTACTCTATAAAGATGGAACTTCACAAGGCTTGCGCTTATTATTTATTGTCTTGTCACTTTTGGCACCATCGGCATGATCCATCTTTTTTTTCATATTTTTATTCTTTTCTCTTTCAAAATTTTCTTCTAGCTTGATTACAGAAAAATCTTTTTCTTTCTTTAATCTAAAAAAGAATTCACATTTTTTATCGATGCACCTAATCAACCTCTTATAATATTCACTTTTTTCCTTGGGTTCTTGTTAAAATAATTAAAATGAATACATTTTAATTATTTAAAAAATATAAAATTTATTCTAAAAAATTTAAGATTCATTGTAAATCAAAGATATTATATATGTATACCTTATTCAATGACTCAATAAATTTATCAACTCTATATCTAGTTAATATTTCTGCTTCATCAAACATGTTAGTTGTAATTTTTTCATTTATATCGACTATATTGAAATTGACATTATATCTATAAAATAATTTAAAAGATATTACAAAATTATTCATAGATATTATATATCCAATTAAAAATATTATAACAATAAATCACTAATATTGTATAAAACATTTAGTTTCATATTAATGTCATGCCCAAAACCGTGGACCGGACCAGCACTAGGACCTAGGTAAGTTTAAGGCCTCCTAAGCCCATAGTAAGTATAAACTATTAAAATCCATCTCCATTATCATTTGACTGATGGAATAGTAAGCTCATATTATGGCATTATTCATAATATAATTAAAGTTTACATTTCTGACCCAGCCTTAATATTAAATACTGTTCACAGCTCGGGCCCATATCCATTTAATAAAAATATATTCTCATGTAAATATTTATTTGTCATAATATGATTAAACTATTCCTATATAGTCTCCAAATATTCAAAAAGAAACACTCCACAATTTATTAATAATCACATGATAATTTCTTTTCCATAGCCAAATATTAATTAAACATCCTAATTGCGGAATTAAATAAAATGTGCTGAAAACCACAAATATTAACAGAAAATTTATACTAACATAATCGAATCTCTGCAGAGAAAGAAGCAGAGTCTTATAAACCAACGGTACTTTTATTTCCTGAAAAATATTTATGGAAGGGGGGTGAGTTTCATTAAACTCAGTAAATAATAATAAATAATACAAACTCACACATTCAGGCTGTATGCTTTCACAATATATAAAATGAACATACTTCACAAGCACGTGTCATTCATCAGCATTTTCAAACAAATCACATTCAAATATTCACAACATGTGGAAATTAGTCAGTGAAGTCACAAATCCACCTATTGGCCCCCGGTCAATTTCCATTATAATAATATATATATATATAACAGGGAGCCGATCCCTCATACCTGGCCCACTAACCCATTGTGACACACGTCATCCCAATTTTCACCCAGATATAAAAGCATATTATTTCACATCACAGTTATTCATAAATACATTCAATACAATAAATGCAACATATGAATGTAATCAAGGGTGGAAATTATATAAATTTAGAGAACCGAAATATTATATATTAAAGACTAAGATTATAGAACTGGGATATTATATTTGGAAAATGAAGGATATCAATATAGCAATAAGAAATGATTCATGATTATTTAAATAATATGAAGAATATATGGTATGCATATGAAATGCATATATGCAGGATGTGTGCACCATTTATTATTACTCACAGTGACTGTAGAATAAGTTCAAGTCTGTCCTGGGTTCTAATTTGGAGGAGCAGTAGAGAAAACTTGGTCGATTTAAGAAACACGTATAATAAGAAAAATATAATCAGACAATGATTCCCTTAATTAAGAATATTATTTTAATAAACCTTATTTTATTTTTCTGACTAAATTTCTATTAATTCACTATATAACCTTACTATCTACCAGCAATTAATTTATTCACTTATTTTGTATCTAGTCTAGATATCAATTCCATTCATTCTGCCATAAAATATATTTATACTCCAAATTATAATTTAACACTAACAATAATAATAATTC
>CANUEX010184579.1:0-27572 GCA_948099535.1 Jatropha multifida | reverse complement strand
GGTCTAGGGTCTAGGGTCTAGGGTCTAGGGTCTAGGGTCTAGGGTCTAGGGTCTAGGGTCTAGGGTCTAGGGTCTAGGGTCTAGGGTCTAGGGTCTAGGGTCTAGGGTCTAGGGTATAGGGTATAGGGTATAGGGTCTAGGGTCTAGGGTCTAGGGTCTACGGACTAGGGTCTAGGGTCTACTGATTAGGGTGTAATGTGTAAAGATATTAGTTACGAGTCTCTATACACTAGACCCTAGACCCTAGACCCTAGACCCTAGACCCTATACCCTAGACCCTAGACCCTAGACCCTAGACCCTAGACCCTAGACCCTAGACCCTAGACCCTAGACCCTAGACCCTAGACCCTAGACCCTAGACCCTAGACCCTAGACCCTAGACCCTAGACCCTAGACCCCAGACCCCAGACCCCAGACCCCAGACCCCAGACCCCAGACCCCAGACCCCAGACCCCAGACCCTAAACCCAGAGCCCTAAGCCAAAACCCAGAACCCAGAACCCTCAACCCTGAACCCTCAACCCTCAACCCTCAACCCTCAACCCTCAACCCTCAACCCTCAACCCTCTACCCTAAACCCTCAACCCTCAACCCTAAACCCTAAACCCTAAGACCCTAAAACCTAAACCCTAAACTTGTATGAAACTTGGGAAAGATTCAAGGACCTGTTGAGAAAGTTCCCACATCATGCTCTACCTAAGTGGCTACGGGTATAAACTTTCTATAATACATTATCTCCTAACATTAAGATTACTTTGGATGCAACTGCTGGAGGATCTTTTGGAATAAAAGGGATTGATGAGGCCTATAATTTGATAGAAGAGATGGCGAGCAATAGCCATTATTAAAATTCCTTGGAAAGGAAAATGACTACAGGAATCTATGAGATTGATGCTATAACCGTGCTTAATGCTAACGTGGATAAGATGGTAAGAAAACTGAATTTTTTAACCACTAATTCTACTAATTCCATTGTGCAAGCTTGTGTTTGGTGTAATGGTCAGCATGGAGTTGGGGAATGCATGTTGGATAATGTGAATCCTTAAACTTTGGAGCAAGTCAACTACGTGATGAATCAAGGAAGAATGAATTGCCCATTTTCTAATTCATATGATAATAGATTGAGAAATCATCCTAATCTTTCATTTGGAAATCCAAACAACGCCTTGAATCCACCATCAGGCTTTCCTCCACAAGATAAAAAAGTACATGATGATCTCCTTACTGCTCTTTCTAAGTCTCACATGGAGTTCATGAATGAAACTAGGAAAAATTACAAAATCAAATAAGCAGTAATTAGGAATCTGGAAATTTAATTTGGACAGTTTGCAAGCATGATGGCCTCAAGACCTCAAGGTATGTTACCTAGTAATACTGAGAAAAATCCTAAAGAATAGGTACAAGGTATTACTTTGAGGAGTGGGAAAGAATTGGAAGATCCTCCAAAAAAGGAAGAAGGAAAGAAAGAGAAGAAGGAAATTCCTATCATTGATCTTGAGGGAAAAGAGGAGGTAAAACTCTATGTTCCACCTATTCCTTTGCCTCAAAGACTCAGGTAATCCAAGGATGACAAAAGCTTCCTCAAATTTCATGATGTGTTCAAAAAGTTTCAAATAAATATTCCTTTCGTCGAAGCTCTTGTTCAAATGCCCAGTTATGCAAAATTCTTGAAGCAGAATTTGAGCAAGAAAAGGAAGATCGACAATCAAGAAATGGTAATGTCAACAGAGGAGTGTAGTGCAATCATTCAAAATAAATTGCCTCCTAAATTAAAGGATCCATGAAGTTTTTCTATCCCTTGTTATAATGGAAATCTTGATTGTGATAAGTCTTTAGCTTATTTAGGTCCAAGTATTAATCTTATGTCTTATTAGATTTTTAAAATGCTAGGGATGGGAGAATTAAAGCCAACAAGGATGTCTCTATAATTAGCAGATCGTCCAATCAAATACCCAAGGGAAATTGTGAAGACGTACTCATCAAGATAGGTAAGTTTATTTTTCTTGTTGATTTTGTTATTCTTGGCATTGATAAAGATAGAGAAGGATCCCTTATCCTTGGAAGACCTTTCCTTGCAACTATAAGAGCCTTGATTGATGTTCATGATGGTAAGTTGACTCTAAGGGTAGGTAAGGAAGAAGTTATTTTTTATGTTCTAAAATCTTGCAAACTTCCTATGGATTCTGGTGATTGTTTTAGAATTGATGTTGTTGATAATTGTGTGGATGATACTTTGCATATTAAAGATATTTCAATTGTTGATAACATTAATACTAAAAGTGAGGAAGAAAATAACCCCTCAAAGCAAGAATTAAAACAGTTTCCTTCTCATCTTAAATATGCTTGCTTAGGTGATAATAATTCTTTTCATGTTATTATTTCTTCTCACTTGTCACATGATCAAGAGGAAAGGTTATTGCAGGTTTTAAGGAGGCATAAAAAAGCCTTGGGATGGTCGATTTCAGATTTGAAGGGAATTAATCCAAGTGTGTGCATGCATAAGATTTTGATAGAGGAAGACTACAAACCTATAATTGAGCACCAAAGGAGATTGAATCTGAACTTGAAGGAAGCAGTCAAGGCTGAAATCATTAAACTCTTGGATGCAAGAATCATTTATCCAATTTCAGATAGTACTTGGTTAAGCCCTGTGCAAGTTGTTCCCAAGAAAGGAGGTATGACAGTGATTTCAAATAATAATAATGAATTAATTCCTACTAGAATTGCCACAGGTCGGTGTGTACGTATTGATTATCGTAAATTGAATAAAGCAACACATAAAGACCAATTTTCTTTACCCTTCATTGATCAACAGCTTGAAAGACTTGCAGGTTATCATTACTATTGCTTTCTAGATGGTTATTCAGCGTATTTTCAAACTCTCATAGCCCCCGAGGATCGAGAAAAGACCACTTTCACTTGTCCTTATGGTACTTTTGTATATAGGGTAATGCCTTTTGGGTTATGCAATGCACCTGTGACTTTTCAAAGGTGTATGATGTCCATATTTTCTGACATGGTTAAGAAATTCATTGAATTTTTTATGAATGATTTTTTTGTGTTTGGTTCTTCTTTTGATTCTAGTCTCCATAACCTTTCTCTTGTAATGCAGCGATGTAAGGACATTAACCTTGTCTTAAATTGGGAAAAATGTCATTTTCTGGTTAGTGAAGGTATTATTTTAGGGCACAGGATTTCTGAAAAGGGAATCGAGGTAGACAAAGCAAAGGTTGAAGTGATTAAAAAGCTACCACCTCCAAATTCAGTTAAAGGAGTTAGAACCTTTCTTGGTCATGCCGATTTTTATAGGAGATTCATCAAGGACTTCTCAAAAATCACTAAACCTTTTTGTAATTTATTAGTTAAAGATGTTGATTTCGATTTTAACGAAGCGTGTTTGAACGCTTTTAACAGGATAAAGAAGGAAATGATCTCAGCTCTTATAATTGCCACACCAGATTGGAGTTTACCGTTTGAGCTTATGTCTGGTGCTAGTGATCATGCCGTAGGAGCCGTTCTTGGGCAAAGGAAAGAGAAGAAGTTGCATGTCATCTACTATGCTAGTCATACCCTGAATGATGCGCAACTCAACTATGCCACCACTAAAAAAGAGCTCTTGGCTATTATTTTTGCATTTGATAAATTTAGAGCATATTTAATAGGAGCTAAAACAATAGTCTATACTCATCATTCAGGTATCAAGTATTTGCTAAAAAAGAAAGATGAAATGCCTAGACTAATTCATTGGGTTCTTCTTTTACAGGAATTCAACTTGGAGATACGTGATAGGAAGGGAACTGAGAATCTTGTAGCTGATCACCTTTCTAGGATTCAGTTGGGGAAGGAAGAACGAGAAGAAGTCCAAATTAATGAAGCCTTTCCCCATGAGCATCTCCTTCTCTTAGCAAATAGGCAAACTCCATGGTATGTTGATATAGTAAATTTTCTGGCTTGTAAGATTCTTCCTCCTAATCTTTCTTACCAGCAAAAGAAAAAATTTTTCCATGATGTCAAATTTTAGTATTGGGAGGACCCTCTCTTGTTCAAGTATTGTAATGACTAACTTTTTAGAAAGTGTATGCCAAAGGAGGAGATGGAGAGTGTACTTAAACATTGTCATTCTTTTGAATGTAGAGGACATTTCAGAGGAAACAAAATGGCGGCACGAGTTTTAGAAAGTGGTTTCTATTGGTCTAATTTATTTAAAGATGCTTTTAACTTTGTTCGTCTTTGTGATAGTTGCCAAAGGTTAGGTATTATCTTCAAGAGACATGAGATGACATTGAACAACATTCTTGAAGTGGAGGTCTTTGATGTTTGGGGACTGGACTTCATGGGACCATTCCCATCTTCCTATTCCAACCAATACATCTTAGTAGCGGTGGATTACATGTCTAAATGGGCAGAAGCCATTGCTTTACCCAACAATGATGCCAAAAGCGTGATGAACTTTATCAAGAAATACATCTTTACATGCCATGTTACCCCTCGAGCAATTATCACGAATGGAGGTAAGCATTTTTGCAATAAGTATCTAGATTCTCTTCTTGCAAAATATGGTGTTACTCATCATATAGGTACCCTATACCATCCACAAATAAGTGGGCAAGTTGAGGTAACTAATAGAGAGATCAAAAAGATTCTTGAGACTACAGTTGGTTAATTGAGGAAGGATTGGTCCAAGAAACTTGATAATGCACTTTGGGCCTATAAAACTGCATTCAAAACACCAATCAAAATGTCTCCATATCGAATGGTCTATGGTAAGGCTTGCCATCTACCGGTTGAGTTGGAGCACAAAGCGTATTAGGCGATATAATTTTTGAATTTTAATACCAAAGATGTGGGACAAAGGAGAGCACTGCAATTAAACATGGTAGATGAAATAAGGATGCATGCTTATGAGAGTGCCAGAATTTATAAGGACCGAACTAAAAAGTGGCATGATACGCATATTATTTTGCGGGATTTAAAAGTCGGAAAAAAGGTATTACTCTATAACTTTAGACTCTGACTTTTTCTAGGTAAATTGCATTCTCGATGGTCCAGACCCTTCATCATAAAAGAAATTTTTTCACATGGAGCGGTTAAGATTGTTAATGGAGATCGAAGCTTCAAAGTTAATGCTCAAAGATTGAAGGTTTACCGAAATGAAGTTTTACCGAAATGAAGTTTTTTATCCAGTCAAAACCGCAATGAGCCTCACTTGAAAGAAAGGGAGTAATGAGTCGAGCTTAACGATGTTAAATAAAAGCGTTTGTGGGAGGCAACCCATACATTATCTTGGTTTTTAATAAATTCTTCTTTTAGTGTATTTTTAGCAGCATTGATTAATTTTGTTCGAATAATTTTATGATCTAACTCTATTACCTAAGCTTAAAAAAGTTAATTTTTGTGTTTTTCAGGTAATTAGGGACTAAAGTCAGGGAGGTCCACGAGCTGGCCATGTAAAATGCCACGCCCGTGGCCTAAAAATGCTAAGAAGGGCTAAAGAGACAAAGGACTCCATGGCCTTGCCGTGTAAAATGCCACGGTCGTGGCGTCCAGCAAGAAAAATGGCATGGAGAGACAGGAGACTCCATGCCCGCGGCATGAACAGGCCACGACCGTGGAACAGGATCCTCGCTCGTAGGCACAGATGAGGTGCCATAGCTTGGCCATGGCAAAAGCCACGCTCGTGGCCGGACCAGTGCAAAAGCGCCCAAACACTCAAGGCACTTCATGGGCACAAGCCACGCCAGTGGCGTGCCCAGCGCAAAAAGGCCCAAAAGAGACAGGGCATTCCATGGCCACAAGCCACTCCCGTGGCGTGCCCTGCACAAACACCACCTAAGGGCAATACAGTACACGGCCGTGTCACCACCAAGCCATGCCAGTGGCACATGCGGGAACTACTTTAAAAAGTATGTTTTTCTCAACCCTAACTCCACTCTTTTGAATTTTCTCTCAACTCTCTCTCTCTCTCTCTCTCTCTCTCTCTAGAAACCTCCATAGCCACTCTCTCTCTAGAAACCTCAATAACCACCACCATCTACCTCCTTCTTCTTCTCTTTTCTCTTTCTCTACACCAAATCTCTCACCCGTGGCACCCAAGAGACAAAGAACTTCATCTTCCTCTAGAGCACAATCAAATGTTCCGGTAGAGCAACCACCACACCACCACCAGAGATTCCACCACCACCATTCACACTCTCTGACCCGAATAAACTAAAAAGGTATAATACTCTTGTCTCAAAGCCTATGGTACCAAATAAATTTATTGATGAACATGTTTTGAGTTTGGTAGAGATGAGAGATGCTGTGATTGAACCACTGCAAAGGATTGGGTGGGGTAGTTTTATCACTATGAAGGATTATATGTTTACACCTTTAACTCTTGAATTTTTAAGCACATATGCTTCATATATTTATCCTGTCACAAATGTTGTTGAGTCAAAAATAATCTTTCAACTTAGTGGAAGAAGACATGACCTAACCATAGATGAACTTAGTCATTTTTTATTTTCCTACTAAAATGGTAGTCGTTCTGTGCCTTCTGCTTTTGATGAAAACGATGCATGGAAATGGCTTACTAGTTCACGTGGTTATAATTCTAAGAGTGCAAAGCTTTTAACTTGAGAAATTTTGCCTACCATTACATCCATAGATTTTTAGCCCATAAAATTTTTGGTAAGAAGGAAAGTGATGGTGTGGTAGGGGTAAATGAACTATATTTTTTATGAGCTATTGATAATGGCATTAGGTTGAACGTAGGTTATTGGTTGGAGGTGATATAGAGAAAAGTCACAAGAGGAAACACTGGCAGTATAGTTATGGGGAGTTTTGTTACAATGATCGGGCACTACCTTAGGGCATTTAGCCAGGATAGGTCTTCCCTCTACAGTGCTAGACAATGGAAAAAACACCCAGTTAGACATTGATATGATGTTGAGAATTAGGATGGTGGTTAGACATGGTGATACATATCGTTTGGCCGAGATGGATGAGTAGCCTGAAGTTGGAGAGGATGTTCTTGAGGAAGGAGAGGCTGGGGATGGAGAAAAAGATGGAGAAGCTAACATAGGGGGTTTACCTCCTATATTTTCTTCTTTTTCTAGTGTAGGTCCTTCCCATCCAGCGGCGCAAGCCAAGACCGATGAGGTGTTAGCCCGCATCCTCTCCAGAATGGACTTGTTCGATAGTCGTATGGAGCGAATGGAGATGACGATGTCTGATCGTTTCACTAGTTTGGACATATCCCATGGAAGCATTGATTCCCCTCTCGAGACTATGCAACAGCAATATGCAGGATTGAATGATCAACTCTGAACGATCATCAAGATGTTGCAGCCTCCTCTACCTCCTCCTCTTACAAATTGAGGCCAAGTTTAAATACTCTAATTTCATTTGTTATTTTTAGTACTTATTCTTGTGTTTCTTTTGGATTATGTTTTTAGTTGTGTTTTAGTTGTGTTTCAGTTTCAACTATTTGTTTTCTTAACTAATTGTCTTTTATTTCATTTTTCTCTTTCTTTTTCAGCTTCTAGCCATTGAATTCTATTTCATCTTACACTTTCATTGTATTCCTCAATACAATTGAGGTAAGAGGTTATCAAACCATCTTTTTCTCATAATTCTTGCATTATGTATTGAAGCATGACTTTAAGATGGAGGCTATATTTATTCTCACATTGAGGACAATGTGCTAAATTAAATTAGGAAAGGAAAATTTTTGCTATTTTATTAGTTTAATTTGGTTGGAATGATTATAAGAAAAGTTAAAAATTATCATAATCTAATGACTTGTTATATATTTAGTTGTTTTTCTATTATGGCATGTTTTAGTTTAAATTTGAACTTTTTAACTTAATAATATTTCTTAGTGTAAATATTTATTTTTAAGATTGTAAACACCCATTTTTGAAATTATTATGATAGATATATATGCTTTGATCAAAATTTAATTAACCTTGGCATTCTTAGAACAAAATTGAAAATTCTTTTGAAATAAAATTTTTGAAGTGCTCGCGTTAGATTGAGAAGATTTAGGCATTCTTTGTTAAATTATGTATTTTAGCCTAGATCACCGTAAGTTAATTATAACTTTTCCAACCAGTTTGAAACCTATAATCTAATATTTTTCTTATTACACGTATTAAAATCTAATTGTTTAAACTTTTACCCTAAGTGCGATCATGTATAGTTGAAAATTTTGATTTTATAGGAACATAGCAAGAAAATAGAAAGGGAGATATTTTTCATGCAAACACTAGCAAGTGGAGAAATTTTGAAAAAAAGAAAAAGAGAAGCACCCCAAAAAAAAGAAAAATAATGATCGATCAAAAATTTAAGTTTGGAGAAATCTTAAGCAATGAAGAAACTACTCAAGTATTATAAAAAGACCTTGCTAAAAGCATCTCTAGTAATAAGCTAGTGAGAAATTTCAAGATAATCTCCTATTGCGAATAAAGGTATATGTTTTTATGAAATCAAAATCTTGATATTATACTTTTTTTTTTGCACTCTTTAATGTCCTATATCCGTTTCTTTTGACTTAACTAAATCAACCCCATAAGCGCCATTACAACCCTAGTAAAAAACCTTTTGATCTTGATAATGATAGAGCACTTAAAATTATGGAGAAGGGATAACTAAATTTGCCAATGGGAATATTGAATTTAAATTCATCATCTATATTTCTAAGGTTAATAAGTTTTTGAGAAAATTCATATGTTATCTATATGGTTTGATCAATTATAGGTGTTGAAGTCTTGATAATTTATATTTATACTAGAGAATATGTTTTGTTAAAAGTTTGAATTTTTTGAATTTTTGCAAAAATATATCTAGCATAAAAAAACACTTTATTTGTTTACATGTTAATAGATTTTTGATATTTTTAAGATTATGAATAATTATCTTCAACCATATTAAGCTAGTTTGTTTTATCTTGTCTTGTTTAGTTTTGTTTAGTTTTGCTTTGTTTTATTGTTTGAGAATAAACAATGGTTTAAGATTGTGGAATTTTGATATATCATATTTTTATAGTATTTTTTGCTTAGTTTTTTTAGAAATTTTAGTATTTTTAATTATTTTGATTAGTTTTTCACTTAGATTTATTTACATTTTTAATTAAGTTCCCGTGATTCTTGATAAGTTTTATTTGAGGGTTTTTTAGGAGAAAAATAGCCAAAAATCACATCAAAGAAGGTTGGGGGTTGAAATTGGACGTCTAAAGCTCAACATAGCCAAGTCAAGGAAGTACACGGGCAGGCCATCCAATGCCACGGTCGTGGCACCTACTGAAAAATCAACCGGGCCAAATTTAGTTATTCAGCTCTTGTAAATCTAAGACACGGGAGTAGCCTATGCATGGCTACATGAAAATAATAAAAGGACACATCTTAAACATTGCTCAAGCCTAACCTGATGAAAGAAGACTCCTAAATAGAAAGTAATCCAATTCAAATCAATTTTCTACTCGGATTCGAAGACACCCTATGAAATCTATATAAAGAGGGATCACAGCAGCAATTAGGGCATCAATTGGATCATCAAATCTTAGATCTTAGACCTTTGTTCCACTCTTTCTTAGTTTTTCTCTCGTTGTAAGATTTCAAGCAATCAAGTTGGTAAAGAATCAAGAGAGACGTCTACGCTATTGTTTGACTAATTTTTATCTCTAAATTCTTAATCTTATTTTATTTCCATTAATTTTTATTATTTATGAAATTATTTTCAGATTTTATTGAATTTTATTTAATTGCTATGTCGAACTAAACTCTTATACTAGAGATTTGATAGAATTTAACTTCTACCCCAATTTATTTTGTGATATTAAATTTTTTTTTTTTGTTCAAGTTTTAATTTATTATTGAACTTAATGCTTCCAAGTAGATTTTATCCCTTGGATTGATTTATTTTATTAATCACTATCGGAAGAAGATTTTTGATAAGAAAAGGGTAATAAATTACATGGAAATAATAACTTGATACGGAAGCTATATGGTTTGACGCATGGAGATTTTCATAATTTAATGATCTTAGGCTATGAATTCTTGGACAAACCACAAAACTTAATGATTTAATTCATGTTTAGTTGCACTATTGGGAGATGGGTAATTAGACGGGATTAAATAGTTAATAATACACCGGAAGAACTTGTTAGTTACTTTAGGGTTGTTTTCCCTACTCGAACAATTAAAATTGATTAACAAACTAATAAAATAAATTGGGTAGAGTTAAATAAAGTTAATATCTCTAGTAGCTTTTAAATCTTGATTTTTTTATCAAATATTTTTGTTTGAATTCTTTTCTACTATTTTAGTCTATTTTACTTTACTTTTCCGAATATCTGCTTTATTATCGTTTAAATAATAGTAGATGAAAATAATTTTGATACTTGGTATATAATTTTCGTTGAACGATACTCTACTCACTCTTTCTTACTTATTGCGATTTCATGCACTTGCGAAAATTACTGTCAATCTCTATTTTAAATAACATATGAGCAATTATTATTTGAAATAATAAATAAGAATTATTGAAAATAAAACAAGTTTTAACGAGATATAATAGACAATTGAAGAATTAATTGTAATGCAGAAAAAGAAATTGAATTATATTTTGAGATAAATCAAAAAGAAAAAGTAGACTATTTTTTTGAAATGAAGAAAGTAATTTATTATGAGAAAATGTTAAATTGGATATTAGATTAACAAATATGGAGTTGAAATTGGTTTTGTTTTGACATGTATATTGAGCTTAAATTATGGCACACATTTAATAAAATTGAGATATTGAAATATGAATCTATTATCCAGTCATACATATACTTTGTCATCAAACTATGCAATTATGTGCTAATTATTTGAAAACTAAAACCACAAAAAAAAAAAATTCCTTAAATTTTTTTATGGCCAGGGCAGACTCAAGTTCGACGAAAATTCGAAGGAAAATATGTGGAAGAATTCCGAAAGGGAGAGAAAATTAACGAACACCAACAAACCGACACATCTACTCCACATCGTTGTCGATAGAATCCAGCCAAAGGAAACAACACCCAGCGCCTAACTACTTCACCATCCTCAATTTCACAGTTATAAGTGTAATATTATGACAGTCGATAAAACAACTGTCCAAGCGAAAGTAACTGCTAGTATTTAGTTAACAGAATCGGTTAGCTTGTTGCCTCTACTAAATATTTATTTCTGATTGCTATCAACTAGTATTTATACATTTTCTTTTGTGTGTGAAAAACTAGAATTTTCTAAGGATAGCTAGGGAGGGGCACTAAACCAAAATAACCCTCATAGCATCATCGTCTAGTCAGTGGAGATGACAGATTTGATTTACTTGACTTGGTACGTTCACCAGCACCGCCCACAGAAAACTAATTCAAATGCGCCAGCTGCTCTGCTTCTTTGCCTCAAAGGAGGCTCCATCATTGAGCATATCCTGAGCATCAGATTCCATTCCAAGCTTGGAGAGTGCCAGGGCTTGCATATAGAATGCTGTTGGCCACTCAGGCAAGCAAACCTGAGCCTGCATGGCATCTCTTAAGGCAAGTTCTGCTTGGCCAATCATCAAGTACGAGAGGGCTCGCCTCACAAACACAGTACCGGAAGGAACAGACATCATAGACACCAGCTGCATTTGGAGAGATTATATTGCTCAAAGTATAGCAGTTCAAGAGAATCAACATGAATTCATGACCTAAACAGAGGCCCCAAACTCAAAAATGTATTTTACCATCAACTACATAAAGCACACAGATGACTAGAATAATCAGAAAACATAAGGCAATCATTCGAATAAAAAATTTCAGTAAGCATTTGAACTATTAGCCCAGCAAAGTGTGCTAGACGTGCCATTTAACTCCCAAACCTCCGTTCTTCCCACAAACAATCATAAGAGGAAAGAAAGTGGAATTAGGGATGGCAATTGTTCCAAAACCACTTCATTCCCGACAATTTTCTCTGCCTCCACCTCAACCCCAACATTATGCATGGCAGAAACGGGAAGACCTTCTCCCTCCCTTCAATTCCCGTAAACCACCACAACAATAATATATCATTATTTTTTATGAAAAATTAATTTATTCTTAAATATTTAAGGTTTTAAAAATTATAATTTTAATAAAAAAATATGTATATTATTAAAAAATTATAATGAAAACTTACATTTGTAACTTATAATTTAATTTTTTAAAATAAATAAAGTTATATTTATAAGATACATTAAAAAAGAATAAAAGGAAAAAAGAATTCCCTATGGGAAAACCCACCACACACTGTCATCCCGAGGGGAATTTTGGATTAAACAATGCATTTATCATACTGTGCTAAACGGGCACAACTGAAATCTTCCGAATTTATTTTCTCAAATATATATATATGTAAGCAATTCTTGTTTAAATTAACTGAAATTGGATTAGAGCCTAACACTCGACAATTAATTTATTAAAATTACTATTTCGTTTTTGTTAAAAAAAAAAAAGATTATGCTACAATTGAAAAACAAGCTAAAGGTTGGGATTTTTGAAGTAATTAAGTCATCCGAATCTACAAATTGTTTTTAAACCAAACAGCATGCCATCAAATCGATCACCTAATATCCAGCTTTAAAAAGTTTTATTTATAGAATATACATACAATAGATACATCTCGATACTTCAAGCTTCCTACATTGCACGTACACACACAATAAACTAAAAGATTCCATAACTCAGCATGTACATCATTTTGGCAGGAAGTCACATACCTTCGTATAATAATCAACAGCATTTTTAAAATCCTTGTCTCTAAAAGCAATATCCCCAAATTTTTTTGTATTCAACATATCTTGCACTTGTTGAGTCCACTCTTGAAATGACAGCTTCAGAGAGAACACATTTGCCGCACATTAGTATATGACAGAGTTTGACCATTATAGCCTATTGTCTAGGCTTTTGCTGATTTCTACTTAATAATTGCCAAATTGTGAAGCAATAAAAATAAAGTAGCACCTGAAACCCACCTCATTTTCTGCACCTTCTTCATCTTTATAGCCTGTTTTAAGCAAGATATCGTGTACCGCAGTAAGATCCATTCTTGCACAAGCCTTTCCAAGTGAAGAAAGCATGGTCGGCAGCACCACAGGAAGTTTTGAAAGACCCATTAACACATGTGACGCAACCTATGGAAACAAATTTGAACATGTTCTATGATACAAGTGGTTATCTCATCAGAAACAGCTAAATGACCAAGCTTGAATTCAAAAATTTTGAAATCTCACCTCTTTCTGCTTCTGAAGGGGTGCCACAGCCGAGAGAAGAAACTTGACATCAGGCCGATCTTTAGCCTCATACTGTAGGCATTTCGAAGCTAGTTCCACCATCTCACTTGCATCTTCATTCGCATATTGTCCTTCCAAGGATGAATCCATTAATAACAATAAATTCTTCCCCCTTATCAAGTCCAATGCCTAGAGAAAAGCAATCATTTGACAAGATTATTAGAAGTCCTAGACTAATATTACACAAGACAAGTTTTAGTTAATAAAATCAAGGTTGTCACATATCAGCATTAACTAGGAGGCATGAGCTTTTGGTACTAGACATTTTCAGCCTATGGAGTCTGCCTATCTATTATGCACACCAAAACTATCTTAGAAATGCTAAAACATTTTGAGATTTTCAGGTCTCGCAATGCCTTTGCAGAAACAATTTGCTTCGAAATACAGCAATACAGTAGAATATAACATACATGGCTCGGAGGGATATGTTTCCCACTCAAAAGATCCAGCAGAACAGTTCCATAACTGTAGATTACACTCTCAGGGATGACCCTACCTGCAACAGTTGAGCATTCAAATCATAAACAGTGATGTAAGTGCCCTATCTCAATCCCTTTAGATGATTGTCAAACAAGTAGCTTAATGCTTAACCATGTCTTCCTGGATCCATACTAGTTTCCCTAATAGTATATACTATTAGTATCAGTATTCAGCAACTAATTTAACAAAAGAGATATGAGGATAAAAGTGCTGTACAACATCATTGAGGTTTAGCTCATTTTTTACATTGATCAATATTTCACAACTTCATCAACCTAAATGCACATTTTCTCCATATGTCGCAGAAAGCCAGAATAGAATTAAGAGGTTATGTACTACCGATACCTAACATCTCAAGAAATTTGATTTTCTAGTTGAATATTCTTTGCTGTTCACGGGTCTGTGCATTTTTTGGTGCACCAAACGCGTATTTGTAAGGCCGATCCTTTGGCAACACTTCAGGCAGCACAATAAAAAAAAGTCACATCAATCTACCTGATCTTATATTGGTTGAGCACCTTTTTTTTTTTTTCTTCGCTTCAAGTTCTTTTGTAAAATATCTCTCTTATAAGCGTCTTTCGAAAAAAGAAAAAGTACATGAAAAACAAAAGAAAACATAATCATCCTTGTTTTTGAATGAAATCAGAGTGAAAGCCCATGCGTAGGTTCAAACAATCCACTGAAATATGCGGGAATCAAAATCATGCACCTGTTCGCAAAAATTCTGGGGGAGTATAAGCCAAGTTCGTGCTGTAGCTTTTCCCATCGCGGCTATTTTTCATCAGACCAAAACTAGATAATCGAGGGTCGCCATCCTGTCATTACATGAAATTTATGGCAAAGAAAAATTCATTATTACTACAAAAGAAAGTATCCGAGCCTCCAATTGAAAGACACAAATCAAAAGCATAAAAATGATAACAGGGAGAGAAAAGACAGTCTTGGTACAAATGAAAAACTGAATTCAGCCAAATATGGAAGCATGTGAATGATGAGAATAATATGGTTTCTATATATTAGACATGCTAAGCCAAGCAACAGGCACCGAACTGCACAATGTGAATAGGAGTACATAGCCTACTACTAGTTTCAACTATTTCTGATCAGCAACTTAATCCGATTTTGTTTTGAGGAATGCATCCATTTTGTTAGTTAATTTTAGTTTAAAAAAAAGAAAAGAAAAAAGAAAAAGACGGTGTTGAAGAGGTTGTACCTCATCAAAAAGAACTCTGTAGGCATTCAAATCATGATAAATTTTGCGGTTTTGGACATTGCAGTGATCAAGTACTTGTGCAATGTAGTAAGCAACTCTGACGCGCATTTCCCATGATAATGGCTGTTTTTCCCCTGTAATAAATAGGTACGACAACATACATATTGTTTGATTGAGGAATAGCTTGCATAAACGAGAAGAAAAAAAGAAGGAAACCTACAGTGAAAGAGATGCTTGGAGAGGGTGTCATTAAGCATGTACTCGGCCACCAACAATCGTTCCTCGCCCTCAGCGCAACACCCAATTAGATTGATCAATCTCTTATGCCGAACTTTGCCAACTCCGGAAGCCTCCGTCTATAGAGAAAGAGAAATGCATAGAAATTCTAATATGCATGTATACTTATATGTACGGGAAAAAAGAAGTAAAACTATAAGATGACATGTTACCACAAACTGGTGAGGGTCGGGCCAGGAGAGCCTGGAAAAACGTTTGATGGCGACAAGACGATTGTTGGTGAGCTTTCCTCTGTAGACGACATTGGGAGCCTTATCTCCGCTTTCGGAGACTATAAAATCACTGCTGAAACAGCCGGTAGCCGCTCGCAGTTCCGCCAAGGAAAACTCTCTGAAGGGAGGGACTTGGTCTAGGTCTTGGTCAAGAGCTCCATTAACGAGATCTGTCTTGGCTTGTTCAGGGGGAAGGGGCTCCTGATCCGGAGAAGCTAAATGGGTGGTTTTCGACTGAAAGCAACCCATTTGGTTGTGTTTATGATTGGTTGTGGTTTTACATGTACAGAAGAGTAGGGAGAAAGAATAAGAAGTAGTTGCAGTAGCAGCAGCAGCACTGAACAATGAAGCGTGTTTCGAGCGGAGAGATGGATCGGGCCGGAAAAGATTTCTCCACCTATGCAATTATTAGGAAAAGTCAAAACTGGTTAAAAAAAATGGGAAGTGAAGAAGAATACGAAGAAGTGGAGGACTACAAGATGAGCTGAGATGAGTCCTTGCTTTGCTTCTCTGTACACCAAGTTCAGACGGGGAGAAAAGGTCACATGACAAGCCGGACATGAGCACGTGAAGCGAGAGAAAACGTTTATTTTTCTTTTTGTTTTGTTGTTCGCTTTCATTTTTTAATACGGAGGGTAGTAAAATCCAATTAATGAATAACTAATTGCTCAATAAGATGTTTAGTACTTTAGTTGGTACTTTTCTAGGAAAAAAATTAAATTTTTGAGCACGTAAATACCGTTTCTTCTTTTCTATATGCATAGTAAAGTACTTTCTCATTTTAAAAGGGTCGAGAAATTAAATTTTTTGACATATATAAAATTATATAATATTATTTACTGTTACAATAATATAATTTTTCTTACAAAACCTTTATTATCATCCAAACACGATAATTCAATTTTCTGTAATATTAGTACTATTTTAAAATTTTATTTTTCTAGAAAAGTAATTTTCATATAAAGTTGAATTTTCATAACTAAATGTAGACATGAAGCAATGTGCTTGTATTGAAAAAAAAAAATACTTGTAAAGTAAAGGAAATTTCTATTGAAATTTAAGCAATAACTTTGTAGGAATTTAAAATTAAAAATTGAGTATGTTTATTTGTCTGTTGAAATTATTATACATCTATCTCGTTCATTTATAATCTTTTTTAGAATGTCAGAGAGCACCCACTTTTTCCATTATTGCAGTGTTCTACGTGTAATGAACGTGGTGATCATAGGAAACGTAACTTAATGCACCACTCTTCTATAATTGTAAGCTCTAATGGCGATTGTTATGGTGATATACTTCTTCCTTAACTTTCCTGCATGATCTCCATCACTACATTCTTTAATTGTGACAACAATGGTATCGATGCATCATTGCTTGATCTCCACCATCACTTCCTCTCTAAAATGATCGACGGATAACTAGTATCTGTAATTTTGCTTAACTTAGATGCAGGATTGTTGCTGCTAGATAAAAAGGATAGCGCGGATTATTATATTGTGATTGATTAAAATTGAACATGGATGGGCCTTGTTTGAATGTATGGATTGGACCTTGATATATGGGCTTTTCCGCTCCAAAAATAAATTGGGCTTTGAAAGAGATAAAGTGAGATATAGACTTATTATGGGCTTCGTAAACTTTATATTTGTCCAAATTTTGATGTCAGTCTGATCCGGGAATTAGGATCGTGACATCGGCAGCACTAGAGGAGCCGATATTGCTTGCAATATAGTATTAAGTGTATGCGGTTGCATTACTTTTGAATCCTGCCCTATGACACTAGAAACGAGATATATTTTGGTGGAAGGCAATACTTCAAATCAAATGATTGCGAGCTCGGGATGTCCTTTGTTAATATTTTCGTTTATATTTTTTCTTTATATATATATATTCTTATTTATATGTTTATCGTACGGCTGAAAATGTTTAATTGACTTAAATTTATGAAAATATTTTTTTAAAAGTAGTATATATCAAATTTTAATATTTAACTTTTGAAAATATTTTTTTATGTCTATTAAATTTGTATTATCCCTAAAAAATTAGAAACATTTTTCTATCCCAAAGAATAAAAATTATAAATATTTAATTAGTTAATGAACCTGTGAATTTTAAGTTTTTTATTTCTTATATTCATGTTTTGTTTTTTCAATTTCAGTTTTTATTTATTTGCTCTTTAATTTAATAAATTTGTAATTAAAATTTTAATTTATCATTTCTAGATAATTATTGTCTGTGTATTAATTTATCTGGTGCTTGTACTATTTTTATATTTTCCACATATATATTATTTTTTCATATTCAAACAAATACTTTCACAATTTTAAATTTTAATTTTAAAATGGGTATGGTTCGCTTACGTACACTTAAATGGATGTCAATGAAATATCGAGTCCATTGAGCTTGGAATGATTATAATATTCAATACCCAATAGGGTGTGATACAGAGAATGATATTCTCAGTTTAGGGATGAATGTTGCACCATCCGATTTAATTCCTATCTGCAGGAGAAGAATCTGAAATGAAAAGTTGTAAAAACTTAGTGATCCGCAGCTGCTAAGGTATTATCAATACATATATTCCTTTAAAAAGAATTATATTTTGTCATATTTCGTATTAAATTCAAAAAGCAGGACAAGTTGAAAGACAAGTAAACAAGGAGAGCGATTTTCAGTGGTCAATCTGTGGATATCCATTCAATTTGAATACTAAATTTGCAACTTGCAGATGATAAGCAGATGGCTAAGATATTTGGGAGTGCTTATTGATTCTCGAATATGTTATTTATTTAATATTATTTGACATGATCTAGCGAGCGGTGATAACTGATAAGCAAGCAAATCTCCCCTCAGAGAAATTATTAAAAAGACGGACAGCCGTGCATGAATTGAATTAGCTGGAAGGAATTCAGAAGGAAGGGGAAGGGAAATCGGATTCCAAGTCTAACCCGTATACCTACCACATATACACTTTTGACCTTTTGACACCGTCACCGTCACCATCACTATCGCCGTCCCCATGGAAAGACACTGTCTTGGGAAGTTCTTTTTCTTAGTTATGCACGATACAGCTAGCCAGCCCTTTTTTTTTTTTTTTACTTTTTGTTTTTTCAACTCAAAGTCAGTCACCTTTTTTTCATAATTTCTATTCTAAAAGATTTCAATAATGGAGTAACCGGATGCAATACTACTACTACTACTAATATAGTATATACTGAATTCCCAAAATGTGGCCGTATAAATGTTGCTTGTGTCTTGCAAATGTCCCGACAATAACAATCCATTCCAGGCTTCCGGTTCGATTTTCCCAAATCCAGGAGTATACCCACATAATCGTTTAGTTTAGCTTCTATACGGATAGACATGAGCAAAGTTAGAACAAAACAATTAATACTATTTTAATTTTCTAAAATCAATATCTGCATGAAGAAAAAGAAAAACTTGACTGAAGCAAGGAAATATATTATTATGATTAAATTTCAAGAGTTAAACAATTATTTAATTAAAATTTAAAATTACCTGTTTGAAAATTGAAAATAAACAGGACGGGATGCTCTTCGTGTCTTGTGCTTTGCAGTTTTTTCTTTTTTTTTTTTTTTCTATGTCTTGAATATGCTCAAGCTAATATTTCCCCTTTTTTCTAACCATATAGATTAGGAAGCCCATACTTGGAGGCAAAGAGCACCTATAGCTTATCTATATGATATATTTAAGCATATATCTATATATATATATATACTGACATAAAAATTTAATTAACTTATATTTTTACTATTAATTTTAATAATTAAATTATTAACAATATCATAAAAAGTTATTTTGTAAAATTAATATATATATATATATATATATATATTAATAAAATTTACTGAGTCCCTAACTAATAAAATTTATTTTCTAATTAATATATTTTGTAATTATCCAATTATCATCATTACATTCATAAATTAAACTCGCTTTGTTTTTTTTTTATTCATAAATTAATTTTTAATACTAAAAAAAAATTGTGTTTATTTTTTACTTCATTATATAATCTTTTTTTCCGATTAAAATGAAGGAAAAACCCCAAACAAAACACTAGCTACTCAAACTTCATTTCATTATATAATCTTTAATTTGATTTAAAACAATAATTTATATTTGCAGACTGAAGCAAGCAAGTGATTTGTTTTTACACATGGAATAATTATCAACTGAAGATGTAAATGGCACAACGGTGAGTCACCATTGAGTGTGTTTCTCGGAAAAGAAAAGGACACATCAATGAGTGCGATTGGTCAGCTTTTTCAGGAGAATAAAAAAGGGATCTTTGCAAATTCAAATAGGCCTCCCTACTTCTTAGAGAAAGGAGACATCGGATTCGGAATGATTTTCAGTTTTCTGATCAGAGATGAATAATGGGTTATGGCGTCCACATGCTCCCTACGTACCAAATTGTTTTTTGTTTTGTCCACGTATACGCATCACATAGCAAGCCCTCTCACATTCACGCATCCCATTAATTAATATTTCTTGGCTCTCAAATTTTCTTTTTCATCAGCAAATTTTCATTTTATTAATAATAATTTCAGGAAAAAACTTAATAAACATGAACGGCTAAAACCAAATCAATAAATCTAGACAGAAACACATCAAATCTAAAAGAATTGATAGAAAAAAAAAAAAAACTATTGAGTTAAGAGACATATCAGATAATCTAACACAACCTTTTTTAACAAAACATCTCCAGAAGTCTTCTTAGCAGACCAAAACTCAATGCAAAATTGCAGACAAAAAACATCTCATTCTTAGCTAGCTCGTGATGCTACTAATATTTTATACATACGTATTTGTTGCTTAATTTGTGTTCTGATTTTGACTTTGTCTGGAAAAGTACTCATAAACACCCTACACCAGATGGAACCACATATAGCGAGTTAGCTACCACCCACTTTTTATGACTATAATCAAAATCAAATTAACGTAAATCACAAATGCAAAACTAATAAATTATGGATGGTGACTAAGAAATAACAAGAGGCACTAGTTTATGCAAATGTTAGTACTTTTTTTGTTTGGTGAAAAGGCAAGCTAATTCAGTTGCCCATGCTATGGCACATGTAACATGTTCCTACTAGCCTGAAGATGCGAAATTATCCTCCATGCACCTTCTGTAAATTCTATTATTGTTGCTGATTTACCAGCTGATTAACGAAGTTTTTCTTTCAGATTCAGAAAAAAGAAAAAAGAAAAATTCAGGAATAAAAGGATTTGGCGGCCTAAAGGAATCAACCTACAAAAGTACAGATAAAGTATAACAAAAAGATTGTGCTTACAAATTGCAATATTGGTGGAAGTTCTATATTTGATAATTTTTATTTTTGTTTGAAGACCAATAAAATGAAAGTGCTGGACACGAGTATTAACGTACTAAATTAACGTCACGTTGGAAGCATGTCAAAATCAAGACAGCTAGACGGACTTAACTTAATTACGTGTAAAAGACATGATTTATTCATCGATGACGAAGCAGTCCTGGCTGCACCGCCCGCGACCATATATGTCACTCTTCCAAGTTCCAAATTAATAGTACATTGTTTCTTTCAAACACATTTCATTTCGCCATTTGCAGCTGCCTCTCCCTCACTCCATATAATCTCAGCCGCCTATTTTCATGCCAACCTCTACATAAACGTGCACGCCCAGTTCCTCTCCCAACCATTTATATACACTACTTTCTTGCTTTTTGTCCTGATTGTATTTCTGATCACCTTCATATATCATTTTAGCTATAGCATACAGATAAATATCATTCTATATCCAGTGGCACTGCGTAACGATGGCTTGTTTCAACATCAGCAAAGAGGTGAAATTTCTCTTGTTTTCTCGATATCCAACTATAAATTTAATTATATGTTCACGTTCAACACTTATCAATTAATCTCTTCTATTTTGCTCTTCATGTAATTATATATCAATAAAAATCTTGATCCTTATCTCGTGTTTCTTGTTTCTCTTTCTCTGGTTATACATTATTATTTGTTATTCATCTTTAAACGCTATTCTTGAAAGTACTGTTCCAACGAGTTGAGCTAATTAAGTGTCTTTCTTTCTCAACTTTCACCTACTTTTCTTTTCGTCCATCTCAACTTTAACTAATTTTTGTTGCTTGCTTGTTTGGTTATTAATATTGTGTTGGCGGATTTCAGATTCTGAAGAGAACAAGTGTGTGAAGTGGACAAGTTGGTTTTAATTTAGACTTGCACACGCAACTGAATCTCAACTTATAATTAATTATTAAAGTTTGAAGAACACACATACATATATATAATATGGGAAAACTTAGTGCATGGACCAAACTAATGAAATAGAAATTCTGAACTAAGGCAACGTATTTCTGACGCTGAAAAGAAAAAAAAAAAAAATATGAATAGTTTTTAAAAAAGTTTTTAATTTCATTGATTTAATCCATAATTGAATGCATGGAAGCATTTTTCATATAGTACATCATTTATACTATTATTTTGATACTAGGACATGATATGTATTGTAGCCCTATTCATTAAGCCTAATTAATATTTTTACAATTAATTATATATAGGCATTTTCATATCTGATGGTTAAAGAAATATATATATTTGACAAACAAACAGGCCAAGGCGAGGGAGACAATTGGGAAAGAAGAGGAGACTTACACCTGTGATGGAACCGTGAACCGACATGGACATCCAGCAATTAGAGGCAAGACTGGAAAATGGTTCGCTGGAGTTCTCATACTAGGTAATACCTGCTTCTTTTTAACTACTTATATATCCCATGAGTAAAACTTTTTTTTTTTTTAAATTTATGTGTGTATATTGATATATTATATTCCTACACTAATTCACTATTGTTAACTGGGATTTCGCTATTGAATTGGAATTATGTAACTCTTGACTTCGCAAGAAAATACTTTTGGCTTCACAAAGATTTTCTCTCGATAATCCTAATGAAAGTGTTTACATTAGCTTCCCTGCTGATGGTAGGAGTAAATAATTAATATAATAAAGTAGTTTGTAAATATATCTATTGTTAGGACTAGGATTCCTTGACTAAAAGAAATGTAAAATAGCAATAATAACGTAGAAATTTTGGCAGTGAATCAAGGGCTAGCAACGTTGGCATTCTTTGGAGTGGGAGTAAACCTGGTATTGTTTCTGACAAGAGTGTTGGGCCAAGACAACGCCGATGCTGCAAACAATGTGAGCAAATGGACAGGAACAGTTTACATCTTCTCCTTACTGGGAGCCTTACTCAGCGATTCTTATTGGGGCAGGTATAAGACCTGCGCAATCTTCCAGGTCATCTTTGTCCTTGTAAGTGAACAATAATCACTAGTTAATTATGCAATATATTTCCTACATTAATAAAATTTAATGGAGCATATATAATTGGAAAACAGGGCCTGGTCTCATTGTCCTTGTCTTCCCACATATTCTTATTGAAACCCAAAGCATGTGGAAAGGAACAAGTTCCATGTGGATCCCACTCATCTTTGCATATTGGGCTATTCTACCTTTCCATCTACCTTATTGCCCTGGGAAATGGTGGATACCAGCCTAACATAGCTACCTTCGGGGCTGATCAGTTTGATGAAGAGGACCGGGAAGAAGGTCACTCTAAGATAGCCTTCTTCAGCTACTTCTATTTGGCTCTGAATCTGGGCTCTCTTTTTTCAAACACTATATTAGGCTACTTCGAGGACCAAGGAATGTGGGCCCTGGGATTTTGGGCATCTACTGCTTCTGCTGTTTTGGCATTGGTCTTGTTTCTTAGCGGGACTCCTAGGTACAGACATTTTAAACCCAAAGGCAATCCTCTCTCTAGGGTTTGTCAAGTGGTGGTTGCTGCAACAAGGAAATGGAAAATTCAGAGATTGCAAAATCAGGAGGAGAATCTGTTTGGTTTAACAGACAGGAGAAAAGAGCCTTTCCAACCCCAAGATATGGATAGAAAAATACTGCACACCAACGGATTCAGGTTGATTAATAATAACTATTGGCTCATTAACTGGTCTATGATTTAGAATACTTTGTAATTTACTAAACCAAATTACTCCATGTCAATTACATGTTTATATGGCAGATTTTTAGACCGAGCAGCCCTTATCACACCCGAAGATTATTCTAAGGACGGGGAGCACAACATGAATCCATGGCGTCTTTGCACAGTTACTCAGGTGGAAGAGGTTAAATGCGTACTGAGGCTTCTCCCAATTTGGCTATGCACCATTCTTTACTCTGTAGTATTCACTCAAATGGCATCGCTGTTTGTGGAACAAGGCGCTGCTATGGAAACGACCATTTCAAGCTTCCATATCCCTCCTGCAAGCATGTCTAGTTTTGACATTATGAGTGTTGCAATATTTATATTCATATATAGGCGAGTCCTGGATCCACTGGTGGCCAGACTAAGAAAGGACCCAAGGGGACTCACTGAGCTTCAGAGAATGGGAATCGGTCTGGTTATTGCAATAATGGCAATGGTCTCAGCGGGGGTTGTGGAGCTATTCAGGTTGAAATACGCACATATACCAAAAGGGACAGATTGTACAAGTGCGTGCCAAAGTGAGAGTTCTTTAAGCATATTTTGGCAAATTCCTCAATATGTACTGATAGGAGCGTCTGAGGTGTTCATGTACGTGGGTCAATTAGAATTCTTTAATGGGCAAGCACCTGACGGATTGAAAAGCTTCGGGAGCGCATTGTGCATGACATCCATATCTCTAGGGAACTACGTCAGCAGCTTGCTAGTCACCATTGTCATGAAAATCTCTACTACAGATGACATGCCAGGATGGATTCCTGGAAACCTAAACAAAGGTCACCTTGATAGATTTTACTTTCTGTTAGCGGCTCTCACATGCGCAGATTTCATCGTCTACATTTTATGTGCAAAATGGTACAAGTACATCAAGTTCCAGAGCAAGGCTGGAACTCTAGACGGCAACACTGAAGTTTGATCCATATAAATTTATATCTGTATCTTGTTAGTTAGCATGAAACTGAAGGAGTGGGTGTGGGTGTGTTCACTTCTCCAAGTTGAGCAGTAGAGGGATTCCATAGGTTGCTCAATTTGAGTACTGATTGATTAATTAATTGTTTAACACTCAAACTCCACCGCGCAATAGTCGTGTATAAATCACATCGTCCCTAGCTTTTGTTAACGGATTTACTCAACTACTGGGGTGTTTCTTAGTAGACAAGTATATGGAGAACATTGTATTGCCAAGAATGGATCGATAAAAAATATTATTAAAAATTTTAATTTTATTAGTCGAAAAATAAAGTTTATTTAATTTTGATTGGTCATATAAATTATATGATAAGAATATAATATATTTAAATTTTTTATTTGAAAAAATAAATATAATTTAATTTTGAATGGTTATATAAATTTCTATTTAAATTAAAATTCTATTGGATAAATTAAAAAATTATATATATTATATATTAAATAGGGAAATAGAAATAGATATGGTAAAAATATAACATTTTTTAAACATTGTAATTAATTAAGAAAAATGCTTTAAAGTAACTTTTCCAATAATAATGGAAAATACTTTGCTCTCACCTTTGTCTTCAACCCCTATTGAGCCAGGGAACCCCTATTCCCAAAAGCAAGAGGGTGCGAATCTGAGTAAAAAAAAAAGCTTAAACGGAGAAGAGATGATGATTTTCTAGATATCGAAATCCCGCATATGGGTTTTTCCTTCAAAGATAAGGTCAAGCAAGGAATAGATATGGATGTTGAGGATGACTTATTAGAGGAGACTGTGTAACACTCACCGCCCAAATCCAGAGAACCAAACGACGGATGCCACATTTGATGTCGGAGCATCGTCTTATATCACTCACTGTCTCTAAATCATATAATATATTAGAAGTGGTTAGATTTTCATAAAAAGATAAATAATTTAAAATTTTTTAAAAAATAAAGTTTAGAAAATTCCTACGAAAATTTCGAAAGAGTTTCCCTAAAATTTAACTTGCTACACAAAAAAAATTTATACATTTTCAATATCAATCTCCAAACCTCAACTCCAAATAATTGCAAAGGTCACGCAACACTTCTAGAGATTATAATAATTTTATTAACAACCAAGGTAATATTTCACCATTCAAGATAACTAAATATGTCATTATTTATACACCAAAAAAATAATCAAATAATAATACTAAATGGGCTACCGATTTCATTAAAAATTTATTCAAATACTTACAATCTCAATATCAATTACAAGAGTTTATACATGTCATGATTTACATTAATATACATGTCCTACCCAAAATATTATATCTACTCTGATGTCCTCTTCTGGTCCCGACAGGTGCCCTCCGCTCTTAACCTGCGCGTGATAAAAATCAACGCGCTGAGTGGAAGACTCAGTGATGCTAAATAATTATAAACTTAAAATATTCAAGGAACACCAAATAAATAATTTCAAACAATATATTTTTTTATACTCCAAAATCGTATTAATTAAATCTAAATATTTAAAAGAACACAAGAAATTCACACTTAAAAATTTATACCAACTCAAAATAAATAAGAAAATATCGTAAATGCCAATATGTTTTCAGGTTTCAATATAATAAATTAAAATTCTCATTTTCATTTTATCTAAAGCTCATACCGATACCGAAAGAATATAAGTAGAATCAATCGTGGCCTGTGAAAGCCTATGAAAGCCTATGAAAGCGCCACCCACCAATCACATAATCGTGGCCTGTGAAAGCGCCACCCACCAATTATATAATCGTGGCCTGAGGCCACCGTGGTCTGCGCAAGCACCACAATAATAAGCACATCCACCTATTTATAAAGGCTGATAACCCTAGCATATGATTATAGCTCCACCAATAATACGAGCTGATAACTCGAGCATGCTCATATATCACAACAATCTCATCATACCACATGTCATTCACATATGGTAGAGCTTAGAATAATTAAATTCTTCCATAAATAGTCTCATTTCTCATTCACAATTTCTTATCCAAAAGCATTTTAAAATTAACACTTATTACGTATACATAAATCATTTACAAAATATCTTATAACTTAACATATTTCTTATAGAATTTCATAAACTTATAACTTACTAAAATTATCACATTTTCCATTTTTTTTATACTTAATAAAATAAATTCAAATGGACATATTCAAAATAGATATACTTAATATAGTATAAAAGTACTTAAATCAAGAAATTTTCAGCATTTTTATAAACCTGACCTTCGCTGTGTTCTCAAGGTATAACTGAAGTTCTAGGACTTCAAATTGAGTGAAACTTAATTCTTTAGAAAGATAAGACAAAATGATACAAATGTCATGAAGGGACCATAGTCCAGATCATTTTCTAAGAGGGTGTAAGAAATCCAAGAACACAGACCAACAATCCAAACACGATTCAGCACAACCAGTTTTGGTATAAAAATCATAAGTTGAGCTATAGGTATCCAAATTGAACACAAGAAGATGATTTAGAAAGATAAGAAGTAGAAATACAACTGTTATGAAGAATAAAAGACATGATCTTGCCATTTTGGTAGCCAAAATGGACAATCAATTCGGATATACAAGTAAGACATCATAACAGAACTAGTTTTGGTATTTAAATCATAATTTGAGCTACAAGTATTGGAATTGAACATAAAAGGATGTTTTGGAAAGATAAGAAATAGAGCTACAACTTTCATGAAGAAGTAAGAAATGGATGTAAATCATAAAGGGGTCAAAAATGACTTACAGTCCCACCTAAGTACACCTCTAACATCAAAATTCATCAAAAACCCAGAAATGGAAAGCTTGAGAAATTGAAAAGGGAGAGAAGGTATTAGTGCACTAACCTTAAAAATGGAGCTTGAACAAGCTCAAAACCTCTACTCTTGGACTTTCTCCTTGTCTTTGTTAGAGGGTTCTCCAACCTCTTCAAAGTAGGAGAAAAAGACATTAAACCCAAAATTAATCATAAGAAAATGAAAGAGCATGATTTAATGCATAGATTCCATGGCTAATCCTAGAATTATACTTAAT
>CANUEX010184502.1:0-10356 GCA_948099535.1 Jatropha multifida | reverse complement strand
TATTTTGGCCAATTCTCATTGGTGAAAATTTACAATTAAATTTTAAATAAAAATTCTTTTAAAAATAAATTAATGGGTTATCTCACTTAGTCGAGAGGTGTTCAAATAATGTGGTAGAGTATCAGGCTTTGAAACTTAGCCTAGAAATGGCGATTGACATGGAAATATCTAACTTGAGGGTGTTTGGAGATTCAAAGTTAGTTATCAACCAAGTGCTTTCTTTGTATGAAGTGAGAAAGCCAAAATTGTTGCCTTCAACTATGTTGTTAAACTTCTCTCTCAGTTTGATAGTTTTTCCATCGAGCACATATTACAAAAAGAAAATCACCAAGTTGATTCTCTAGCAAATCTGGCATCAACTCTAGCATTGCTAGATGTAGAAGTGAAGGTGCCAATATGTAAAAGATGGGTAATACCACCCATGTTGGATCTTCAACTCGAAGAAGAGGATGTTGTCTCTATCTATCAAATTGATAAAGAAGATTGGCGACAACCTCTTGTCAATTATCTAGATCATGGAAAATTGCCAGATGATCCAAAGAAGAAAGTTGAAGTAAGACGTCGGGCTACTCGCTTCATTAACTTCAAAGGCATGCTTTATCGACGCTCTTTTGATGGAGTCTTTCTACGCTGCCTTGGGGAGGAAGAAGCTATCAAATCTTTGGAAGAAGCGCATTCAGGTGTTTGTGGTGCACATTAATCTAGGCCAAAGTTGCACTTTCAGATTAAAAGGATGGGGTACTATTGGCCAACGATGGTAACGGATTGCATGAATTATGCCAAAGATGTCAAAAGTGTCAATTGCATGCAAACTTAATTCATCAACTGCCTGAACCACTTCACCCAACAATAGCATCATGGCCTTTCGAGGCTTGGGGATTGGATGTTGTAGGACCGCTTCCAAAAAGTTCAAGTGGTCACCTGTACATTCTTACTGCTACTGATTACTTCTCAAAATGGGCTGAAGCTACTCCCCACAAAGAAATCAAGAAGGAGACTATGGTGAGCTTTATTAGAACAAACATCATTTATCGTTTTGGTGTGCCTCGATACATCATAACTGATAATGGAAGGGATTTCTACAATAAAGCCATGGACAAGTTATGTGAGCAATTCAAATTAAAGAAATATAATTTGTCCATGTATAATGCACTAGCAATCAGACTTGCAGAGGCATTCAATAAGACTCTGGGCAAACTTCTCAAGAAAATTGTCAATCGATCAAAAAAGGATTGGCATGAAAGGTTAGGGAAGCATTGTGGGCATATCAAACTACATATAGAACATCAACTCAAGCAACTCCATATTCACTTATTTATGGTGTAGAAGTTGTTCTTCCTCTCGAACAACAAATTTCATCCTTGAGAATTGCCATTCAAGAAGGTCTCTCTAATGAAGATAATGCTCGGCTTCGCTTGCAAGAATTGGAAGCACTAGATGAGAAACGACTAGAAGCGCAATAACATTTGGAGTGTTATCAAGCCCGAATGTGCAAAGCTTTTAATAAGAGGGTGCGAATTTGCTCTTTTCAAGTTGGTGATTTGGTTCTAGCAGTGAGAAGACCAATAATCATGTCACAACATATGGGTAATAAATTCCTTTCAAACTGGGACGGACCATATGTAGTTTAAGAAGTCTACTCAAATGGAGCATACAAGATAGTTGATTAAGATGGAGTGCGGATCGGGCCAATCAATGGCAAGTTTTTGAAGAGATACTATGCCTAGAAGCTCGACAGCGCTCCTGGTCCGCATGAGCTAAAACTGTGAACGGTTAATAAAAAAAATAAAAAAAAAACTCTTGTAATTAAACTACATTTTGACTTGATCCTTCAAAAAATAAAAAAAGAAGGTACGTAGGCAGCTTAGTATTACACTAAGTTCAGTCATAAAAAAAAATCCCTCTTGTAATTGAACTACGTTATGACTTGATCTTTTTAAAAAGAAGGTTCGAAGGCAACTTAGTATTTTGCTAAGTATGGTCACAAATAAAAAAAAAATCAAAATTAAGCAAAAGGAATAAGTGTGATGAGTAATTAAAGAAAAAAATTTTTATTAATAACGAAGGAATTTGATTACATTCAAACAAAAAAAAAAACTAAGCAAAGTCTAAAAAAAAAGCCTCTATGGATTCCATTCAAGCTGCTCCAACTCAGTGCGCTTATCAAAAAGAAGCTTTTGGAACTTAGAGAGAGATTGCTCATCTTCTTCATTGCGGAATGGTATAGCTTCAACTTTGGATATTTCCTCACGAGCTTGAGAAATCATGCTCTGCTTCTCCAAGACATCACTCTTCATACCTTCTAAGGAGGACTCAATTACTTTCTTCCTTGAACTTAGCCTAGCCAGTTCTTCCTCAATTTTGGCAAGTTCTTCCTAAAAAAATGAAGCATTGGCAATGACCTCTTTCTCAAGATTTAAAGAATCATCCAGTTTCCCTTTTAACTTCTCCAATTCCTTCAGCTGAAATTCTGATGAAACACTTGAAGAAAAAGATGATTTTAGCTGTAAGAAATCATTTACAAGCTTGAGGTAGCCCGGGAACTACTCTCTTAAGATGGTGGTATCAAATCCTTCTTCCTTTTTCAATGCCATCAAATATTATATGGGCTTGTTCAGCAAGAGAAGGAACATGTGCTGTAGAAGTTCGACCAATTTTAGCTTTTAATCCCTTCCATGCCATTACTGAAACTTTACGGCGACAATCAATCATAAAATCATTACCACAAAATGCAGACATTTCAAAAGTAGCAGGACAACTCATTTTCTTTGTTTGATTAGTATCTTGTGGTTTTCCACTATAGTGACCAGTGCTAGATTTTCTCAATGGAGGATTTTCATCAAGATCCTTCAAAGTAATTAAGGAAGATCGAAAGAAGCTGGCCCAAGTATAGAACTCATGCTATCTACAGGCAGTGCATAAGGTTCATCATCACAAATCACGTCATTGAAACCCACCTGCAATAAGAAATTCGAAAAAAAAAAGATTCAAGAGATTGGAGTAAAAAAAAAAGTTTTTTTAAAAAAAGAGAAGAGAAAGAAAAAAAAGCTTACCAGGTCATCCGCATCATAAAGCTGTTGTGCTGATGAAGCCTGCTTGTTTTGCTTTATTTTCTTCCAACAACGGTCGAAATCATGCTGCTCTTTATTTGAAGGAGATGAATTAAGTATCTTCCTTTTAGAGCGCCTTTGTTTGGAGTGGGAATCCAATGTTTCCTCAGCTGTTTTTGGAGTTGTTGTAGCTTGGGTGGAAATGCCATTATTTGAGGGATTTGACTTATCGCTAACTTCTATAAGAGAATTTTTCTGTGTAGAAGTGCCAGCAGCCATTCGAGGTTTCAGCTTTAATGTAATTGGTGCCTCTCTCTTATATTTCTCAATAGTAGATTCTTGGGGAGGATTTAAAGGGATACATCTACTCTTCTCAACATTTGAATTCTTCAGATGGGAAGACTTTGAAGATTTCAATAATTTTGTCATTGCTTTTAACTTCATCATCTCATCTCAAGGGAAAGCTTTAGACCATTCCATTTTCCACCAATCCTTATACGCTTCAGTACAAGAGAAACGACTATCAATCCTCAATGAAGGAATAGTTAGTTTAGCACCACTGGCTAAATGAACGCAAGATTCCCAAAGCTGTGTGACTGTTTCCAAACACACTTTTGCAAAGGATATGTCCATGTTACTAGGAAGATCTTAGCAATAACCCAATTGTCTACTAAATCTGTGGGGGCTATATGACTCAATGAAGTATTGGTTTTTATAGCGCAAAGTCAAGAAGTTTGAATGAAGATTGATGAAGTGTTCCACCTTTTGTGAGGATAACTTGCCGTTATCTTCTAAAAGGAGGTCTCTCTTCATCACACGAGATGGACCTAAATAGGCTTTCTTTTTCATGAAAAGTTTGGTGACTTCAGTTTCATTGTAGTATTTGGCCATTCATTGTCCACTATAGAAAGTCATTCTAGCATCTCCATCAATATCATGCGTAAAATGTGTATCAAAACGGTTAGCTAGCCAAGCATAAACATAATGGAAATGTAATGGAACTTTACACCTCTTCAAAGTTATTACAGTAGAGATTGCTCAAAGGCCTCTATAAACGCTTGCCAAAACAGGAATAGCCAAGGAAAAGGTTTCACCAGAGGCAATCTTACTTGCAACTTTGAAAGTGCTTGAACGAATAAGATTCACTGGATCATATGGAAGAGCAAATTTGCATAACCAACAAGAAATCAAAGCAGCCAAATAAACTTCTTCTCGTAGATCATCTTCTATGTTTAGAATTTCAAAAGGCTTTTGCCAGTTTGCATCTCATGGTAACTTATTGCTAATAACACCTGAAGGATTAAAATTCTTCTTGGGAGGGGAGCAGTTCTCTTAGTGTAGTCCTTTTATGGAGGCTCAGGATATCTAACAGAACCGTAAAACCAAAAGTTTATCCAATTGCGAACATTCAACTGAAAGTTGCTTTCAACCCGCTTGGCATTTTTATAGTAAAGATAGAATAAGTATTTGCAGCCTCGTGGTAAGAATGGAGCTCCACTTTCATAAATTCTAATAAGATCTGCAGCTGAAGAGATCATCTCATTATAAAATGAGCCATGGATTGGAAATCCACCTAAGAATTTCAAATCCAAAAGAAAAATTGACTCTTCTCCAGCTGGGAGGAAAAGAGTACTTGTTGAAGCACTCCAATGTTCACAAAAACGATGAATGACGTTGGGGCTGCAATCATAAGTGAAGAGTGATGCGAACAAGGTATGATATACATTGGCTTTCAAAAGTAGTTGCTTATTACTTGCCAGCACATCTTCAAGCCACTCCCAATAGCGTTCGGTAAATGAAAATTCACCAACAAATTTGAAGGAGGGATGCCAAGAAATTCCATTGCTGTGGATGCGACTCCTTAAAAGTGGAAGATTATTTGATGGAGTTTGAAGCGAATGAAGTGAAGATTGCAACAAAAGACATTGGACATGCTTAACTATTTCATGTGAAAGTTGAAATTCAAATGTCCGTTCGATAGTCCAATCCATAAGATGAGATGGGTTAACTTTGCTTGATGCATTGGCTCCCAAAAATTCATCAGATCTTTGAAAAGTGAAAATTATTCCAGGGTTTGAATCCTCTTCATTGTCGCTCAAAAATTTCATACACGGATTTTTCCGGGAAGCTGAAAGATCAATTATGCGAACCATTTTGATGAAGTCTCAAAAAATAGCTGACTGCCTGAAAAAAAAATCAGAACAGGACTTGTTAAAAAAATTAATCAAAATCAATTTTGACATGTCCATGGCAAATATAGTTTATATGAATTTTTTTAAAAAAAATTAAATTCATATGTCAAATGTATTTAGGCCAAAATTAAATTCGCTAAGTGTTAGTCATCAATTAAATTAGGCATGTAAATTAAAATCAAGCATGTGGCAGCACGATCATCAATTAGGAATTCAAAAATATATATACATGTATATATACATATAAATGAATGAAAAAAATATATAAAAAAATAAAAAAATATAAATAATAATAATAAAAAAATAATAATAAAAGAAAATGGAGAAATAAAAAAAAATAATAAAAAAAAGGAAAAAAAAAGCCATCTTCTTCCCCGATCGCGCGACAGACCACCATGGACCTGCTGTCTTCTCCGATCAAGTCACCAGCCGCCGTTCAGTGAGAACGAGGTGTCGATCTGTCGCTTTGGCGATGTTGAACACGATTCTGGCCTTGCCTTGCGATGATCGGATGTCTAGAAGCGTGAACGGAGACTTCTTCCGCCGGCACTTCTCCACTTCAAGCGCTGGTGATTCTCGCCGATTCCGGTGGCTTCAGATGGCAGGGAGAGCATAAATCGATTCTCCATTGTGTTACGAGTAGAACCCCTCTGTTTAATGGCGGATCCCTTGCGATTCGGAGTAGCTACAATTTGTAGTGGAAGAAAACCATCGTTCGCAACGATTGTCAGGGCCTTTTTCGGCCAAACGGGTCACAATGCTGATAATCGGACACTGGATATGAACTCACCATGCAATTTCGAGCCTTTTGATGTAGGTTTCGTCAATTTCTGGCCAAAGATCAATTTTCCGGCCACCGTGACAGGCGGCGGCAGCGACGGCGTTTCGGTGACGGGCGGCGGAGGTCCGGCGAGGCCTTCAAGGGGCAGAGTTTTGCATTCATGTCTTGAATCCGAATCCCAAGTCCAGTTTTTTTTTATTGACAAAAAAAAAGAGAGAATTGACATGCATGTAAAAAATACTATATAAATTGATGTCAATCAATGTCCTAAGTATGGTTCTATCAATTTAAAAAAGGAGCATGGACACATGAAGATTATATATTCTAAATTAAAGCAAAGTAAATAATTGATATGTTAACATATTGATACAGTCATCAATTCAAAGTAATGCGGCGAACAATATTCAAGTTAAAGGAAGAAATAAATTAAAATAGCTAAAGTGCGGAGACAGTAAAAAAAAAATCAATTACATAAATTGAATTAGCTTCAATTGAGATGGAAAAAAAAGAGAGCGTACCTAATAATTGAAGTTGCTGTCGACTTTCTTGAATTTTTGATGTGAAAAAAAAAAATATATATCAAGCAGGAAAATTCTTTTTATATAGAATTATCAACTCTGAATTCGATAAGGATTTAAATTTTTCAACTCCGAGTTCGACAAGGATTTAAATTTTCCAACCCGAGTTCGACAAGGATTTAAATTTTCCAACTCTGAGTTCGATAAGGATTTAAATTTTTCAACTCTGAATTCGACAGGGATTTAGATTTTCAACTCCAAAATTATGAGGGATTTAATTTCTTAAAGGACAAAAATAAATAAGAAATTCTAATGAAAAAAAAATAATTAGAATTTTGCTATTCAGACTTAAAAAAAAGAGGCCTGTTAAATTGGAGTTGCTAGAAAAATGTTAAACTTGAAAATTCAAGTTTTAAAAAAAAAATCATCATGCCATAAAAAAAGGGGCATAAGAATTAAAAAAAATTTTCTCCAAATTTTCTAGACCCGTTCAAATAAGTTCATGAACAAGCCTTGAGGGGCATCTGTAGACACTTAAATTTTACTTAAGTTAATTTAATTATTAACTTAATTATTTTAATTAGCCAATTAAATTATTAGTTAGTTAAATTAAATGATTTATTTTAATAACCGATCAAAATATTTAAATGGTTATTAAAATAAAAATTATTAGATACATATTATTTATTACATAAATAAATAATGTAGTAAAATTCAATAAAAACTAGCCAAGTGGACCAATTAAATTAAATCTTAGTTAATAAGTCGGACGTCTACATAAGTCAAGTGATGCAGCAACAACCAATTAGAGCTTGCCAAATGGACCAATCAAATTACATGGGACTCCCTCAAATCTCTATAAATAAGAGGCCTCTCTTCACACTTACACATACACACACACATAGAGACTCGTAAAGAAAAAGACAAAAAAGAAGCCTCGAAGCTCTGTCGAACTCAAGACTGCAAAAATTCTCTTTCAAGTCCAAAGAATCGAAATTTTACATCAATTCAAGATTAAGTCTCCACGACCCTTGAATCGTCAAACGTTCGCTTTATATCAATTCAATATCAAGTCTTTTGGTCATTGAATCGTGTTCAAAATCAAGTCTTTCGACCTTTGAATCGTGCTCCCAACAAAGAGAAGAATCAAAGGATAATCTTTACCGTAATAGGAGATTTCGCACTAGAGATTGTTTCCACTTCTTACAAATTATATTTGTATTTTACATTTTTGTTTCTTAAATTTCAGGAACAAATTTTACGCTTACACATACCAAAGCATTTGAGCTTCTATTTCCAAAATTATACTTAACTTCAAACTAAATTTTCTTACTTCCGTAAATCCTACAACTTATAAAAGTTTTACCAACCTTCACACGTATGAAAATAAAGCTTCATATTCAAAATATACTTAAAATACAAATCAAATTCACTTATTAACACCCTTTAAATGCTTATTAGTATATATATAAACATAAAACACTACCCATTTATTTTTAAGGCTTCCTTTTAGTTCTCCAAAATCATAAGTACTTAATATTTAAAATGGAGATTTAAAACACCAATTAAATACTTCTCAAATAACACTTAATAAAGCCATAAAAACATTACTTAAAAACATTTAATCTTAAAACTCATCTTTACACATTCAAACTTTCTTTAAGCCTTGGAAAAATATTTAAACATTAAAATACCAAGTAGTGATTTAAACCACCATTAAATTACTTATCAATAAACTCATTAAAGACCAAATCAAGTATAAAAAGCAAAGAAAGCTCAAGGCCCTTCACCCATCAAGGTTTGGCCACTCTTGGATTAATGGGAGAGAAATGTTCCTCTTCCCATTCTAGCATTCTGTCATGCTTAGATTTCATGAAAAATCATATAAAAACAACCAAATAACTAAATCCCCATCAAAATCACAAATACTTCAAAATTCATACAAAACCTAAAAATTGAAAACTTTAAGAAAATGAAAGGGGAAAGAAAATATTATTGATCTAACCTTGAAAACAAGCTTTAATAAGCTTGGAAAGCTCACTTTCCTAACTTTCTCCCTTCCTTTAGAGGACGGTTCACCAATCTCTTCAAAGTAGCAAAAATCAACATTAAAATCAAGAAATGACAAAAGGAGAAGATGGAGCATGATTTAGTGTCTAGTCTAACATATCTAAGCTATGAATTAATTAATTAAATCATTAGAGTCAAAAGCCACAACTTACTGGAACTTATAGTAACCTCCAAATTCTTAAATTTTATCACCAAATACCACTCTTTTATGCTTAATTCTTTAAGTCTTATTACTAGACTTTAGTTTAATTCACTTAATTTTGGGTAGTTTAGTAGTAGAGAAAACGAAAGAACATGGAGGAGAAAGAGGAAGAAGTTAACGTTAGAGATGGGAGAAGAAGAAGAAGGAGATGGAGTTGGATAAGTGTTGATTTTTAAGTAGCAAAGTCAAACTTGTGTACCTCATTTTATGTCAAACGGATGGCTATGATTAAGTCTCTAGTATTCTCATCTAAGAGCTCTAAATATTCACCAAATAATTCTCTTCCAAATATTATTAAACTCCACCAATTAATTAACTTAATTCCATAAAAATAATTTCTCAATTTTTCTTAATACACTACATTAGAAAACACTATTCATTAAATACTTAAATTCTCAAAAAATATTCATGAAATATTTTTTACCCACTTAAATCATATAAACATACTCCAAAAATATTAAGCATCAATAGCAATTTTTTCGGACCGAAATAATATAAAGTTTTGGACTGGTGATATTATTCACAGAGCGGTAAACTTCTATTCACCAAATAATTTATTACTTACTTTGTTATGAAAATTTATATCTTAACTTTAATTAATTAAGACTAATCATATGAAATCTAATTAACTCCATTAATAATAATTATGCTTAATATCATTTTTGGGTCTAAATAAAATATTATTTGTCTCTCGGCTGATACCATTCATGACCTGACCAAGTAATGCCATTTTAAGATCCGAAATTTTGGGGCGTTACATAAGCATAATATGGTCAATTTATTATAATTCAGACACATTTAGTGGTTTTTTTAAGAAAAGTGAAATTTTCAATTGTGACAAGTATTATGGAAGAAGGTAGTACTTTCATTTTTGCATTATACTTAATAATTGGATTGTCTATTATATACCTATTAAATTTTATCGTATTTTTTATAATACTCATTAATTCTTAGTTATTATTTCAATATAATAATTATTGATATGTTATTTAAAATGGACATAATAAAAAATTATATAAATAAAAAAAATAAATTTCAATTTGATTCTTGAACTTATTTAGTAAGATAAAAAATGTCAGATTTAATCTTTTGGACTAATTTAACCCTTAAACTTATATAAAATGATTAAAAAGATCCGATTTCACTTTTTACTCTAATTTAACCACTGAATTTGTTTTGATTTTTAAAAATTAATAATTGATTTTAATTTAAAATGATTGACTTTTTATTCATTTTTGTTTTATACTAAAAACATTCACATAAAACTTTTTCAATACTAATGAATATAAATTTAAAATCCACAAAACATATTTTCTTATAATATAATAAATTTAAAAAATATACATTATAACTTTAATTTATTCAACATGAAACATGCATAAATTCAACATGAGCATTTTCCTAGGTAGAGATAGCATTTTTGTTGTTGTTGATAGATTTAGTAAAATGGCGCATTTCATTGCATGTCATAAAACTGATGATGCAACAAATATTGCTGATTTGTTCTTTAGAGAAGTGGTTCGGTTACATGGAATTCCTAGAA
>CANUEX010184267.1:0-21726 GCA_948099535.1 Jatropha multifida | reverse complement strand
AAAAGCTCGCAGCGTCGTGGGGAGAAGATCGATGACCACCTCATGGCCTGGAGTCGCCGGAAAAGGCTCAGATCGCCGGAAAACTTCATTGCAGAACCTCAAAGCTTCCAGTCGCGATATCTCCCATCAGCGACTTCAACTTCACGATCCAAGACCACCACTGAGTTGTTCTCGTCGAGCTCATGCCTTGGTTGTGTTTGATCGTCGCAGACACTGGCCGGAGACTCGAAGGAGAATGGGGAGGGGAGCTTGCTATGCGCGCGCGAGAGAGAGGGAACGGGAAAGGAGAGATTTCTGGGTTTTTTATTTTATTTTAATTTTATTTATTTTGTTTATTATTATTATTATTATTTATTTTAATTAAATTGTTTCAGTTCAATTTGAATCGATTTGGTCTAACCCAATGATTTAGCCTATTTTCATTTGATTTAGAGGTTTTTCGACTGAGTTAGACTATTTAAATTCGGTTTTCGATTTGCTTCGCGGCATAAAATATTATTTTTCGCCAATTCTCATTGGTGAAAATTTACAATTAAATTTTAAATAAAAATTCTTTTAAAAATAAATTAATGGGTTATTTCATAGACATAATAATATAACAATAGTAAAATTTTTAATTATCTATATGTATTTATCTATTGAAAAAAGTTAGAAAAATATCTAATCAAATTATAAAGAGATTATATATATTTTTATGTTAAAATTTTTTATTAAGTTATTTTAAAATATTTTAAATTTTACAAGATTAATATTAAAAATGTCATTATTTTTATTTTTATATCTAGTATAAATAGATAGATACATAGAAATAAACGTATTTGGGAAGCTAATTATAAAATATATTATTTTATTTATTTTTTTAAAATAAAAATATCATTATAGGAAGGAAAAATTATAAAAATGATTATTTTTTATCTATCAATTTTATTAATTAGTGGTGGTTTGTCCACAAATAATTTTCACTCAACCTCTTATTTAAAAGGTTCAGAGTTTTTTCACTCAAAATAATATTGCTGCTTACCTCTTAATTTGAATGTAATTTATAATTTACTTAAAAATTATTTTTTTATAATTGTTATCTAAACTTTAGATTAAATGATTAAAAGGAAATAGATAACAACTTTAATATTTTTTATTATTATTAGTTAAAAATGTTAAATATTTTTTATTTTGATTTTTGGGTGAACTTATTTGGGACAAATTAAAACTTATTTCTTTTAATAAAAATCATAATAATTATAATCCATGAAAAATATCTAAACATGAAAAATGCATTTCCCCAGTTCTGTACGCATCCTCACAACAGGCCTGTTGAAACGAAACTCCACGTAGTCGTCCTGAGGGTATATTCGGTATTCCACAAATAAAATCAGTATTTGAAGACCAAGAGCCTTCTACTCAATTTTGTTTTTCGATAACGCACAAACCCAAAAAACCATTGAACATCCAAAACCCTAAATTCGCATTTCCATTTTCCTCTCTCAATCAAAATTCCGAGAAAGATAAGAAAAATAAAAGAAAAATCAAATTCAACGAAAGCTGGTTTTTGTTTTCATTTTCGTATCTCGGGGTTTTTCCTCTCTTGTACATTTGTGTTTTTTTTTAATGTGTTCTTAGCTTTAGTTTCTTTTGTTCGTTTTCTTTTCAGGAAGCAGACTCGCTTTGAGAGGGAGATTATTGGGTCTTTTTTTAAGTTTGTTTGGCATTTCTTTATCGTGGGCTGCTCTGCTTTTTTGGCGCTTTTCTTTCTATATCTCTAATGGTGGGTTTTGTGTTGTGAAATTAGGGTTTCACATATATCCCATTCTGTTTTCAGCCTTTTGGTGCTTTCCGGCCGCCTGATAAATATTCCTGTGAGTTATCGCTTGTATGTTTTTTTTTTTTTTTTGCATGTCATCTTTTACATAGCTTTTCATGCAATGACATAAATAATGTCGCATAAAAGTTTTTTGTTTATTGTTCCTTCAATTCTTACTTATCAAGTTGAGCGAGACGAGATATGTTGACTGGCTTGAATGATATTTTTGGATTCGGAAGGATAAATTATTGTGTAAATTGATTAGTAGAACACTGTTAGTGTTTTGATTCATCGAAAGTTAGATTCTTTATGCAATTTGGGATGGGATCCCGATTTTCATGTAAACCATTATTCTTTTGGCTTTTTTGTTCTCTCTCTTTGGTCCTCGGGTAGTTTGATTTTGTGATTTCTTGTTGAATTAGGTAGAGGATTCTGCATAATATATGTCTTTGTTGGTCATTTGGTATTGTCATACAATATGATTCACATTCAATTTTTTTGTTAGTATACAAATTTTCCTGCCAAGTTAAATTGGTCCTACAGCTGCCGCTTTGTTAATTTGTATGAATGCTGTTATTCTTTTTCTGCTATTGTCTTATTAACATGGCTTTTTTGTTTATAGGGTTTCTCTTGTACCATTGTTGTTTCACTGCGAGATTTCAAGTAGCCGATTACAAATTGAATTTTATGTTTTGTTAAGGATTGTGGTAGTGATATTAATCGGAAAATATGTCTTCAAAATATCCAATTCTAGACAATCGACCAATTGATCAGTGGAAGGTTACTGAACTAAAAGAAGAGCTTAAGAGGCGGAAATTGACAACAAAAGGTTTGAAGGATGATCTGATTAGACGTTTAGATGAAGCACTTCGCATTGAGAGGGAAAGTAATGAGGATGTGGACACTGAAACTATTTCGGATGAGCAACCTGTGGATGAGACAGAAATTTCTGAGGCAGTGCCAATTGTCACTGAAACGGCTAAAATTGATATGAATGTTGTTGCTGCTGCAAAAATTGAGAACGTGGGTGATGTTAAGGTTCAGGTTGATATCAATAATGGTGCAGAAGCCAGGGACCAAGAACTTACAGAATTTGTCACAAGAACTGATACAAATTCTTCTAGGGATGAAGGGGAGCTCTCTATTCCTGCTGCTGCTCTGGAGGTCAGCACTACCGTTTCCGAGAGTGTTTCATCTGAAGTAACAATTGGTGCTTCAGATGCACAAAATCCTGAAGCACCTGAACTGAATGTGAATTCCAAGTTCCAGCTTGAAAATCAGGATTCTAATCCTCAGCTGGAAGATGAGGAATGCAAGACTCAGCTGGAGAATTCCAAGCTTCAGCTGGACAATGAGGATTCAAACTCCCAGCTGGACAATGAGGATTCAAAGCCCCAGCTGGAGAATGAGGATTCAAAGCCTCAGCTGGAGAATGAGGATTCAAAGTCCCAGCTGGAGAATGAGGGTTTGAAGCCTCCACATGAGGATGTCACGCTTGACTCTTCTACTCCGAACAACCAGGTATCTGAGGTCAGCCCTAATTTAGGGTTTCAAGTAAAATCTGATTCTATTTCTACTGATTCTGTGTCAATTAATGAAAAGATTGAACTAAAGGATAACATAATTACTGATAATGTCCAATTAGAACTAGATATTGTTAAGCCAGAGATGGTGGAACCATCATCCAATAGTGTTGTACCAGTTGGTGAATCACATCCAATGGATGTTGAGGAGCCACAAGAGAAGAAGACAGTTGAAGAGAAAGATGACAGCAATCCTACAAATGCAGATATGAGCAAGAAAAATGATATTGTGGATGTGGGGTACTCGGAAAAGTTAAATTTAGATAGAAGTTCTGGTGATGACTCTATGGAGGAAGACGTTGTGGAGAGTAAGCAAATTGATTCAAAGTATAACTCTGATGATGTGGGAGACAAAAGTGAGAAAAGTGAAATGCATGTTGTGAAGGAGGAAAATCTGGTTGATGATGTGGGGAACAAACCATCTATTGATAATAAGGAAGTACATGTTGAGAATAAAGTTCATCCTCCTGTGCCTGCCGAGAAAAGAAAGCTTAATGGTAATTTTTGCATTCTGGCTTCCTACCTTCCTAATAACCTTCTTCAGCAAATATCTTTTGCAATACTTTCTCTGCTTTTACCAATGCTGTTTTTACATGGCTTCACTATTATAATATTTTTTCATAACAATGTTGACACGCTTATATAACTGATAATTGCGATGCGTTTCTCATGCCTTTCATTTTGATGGTCATTATGATCAGGAAAATGTTTAAGTTATTAGAATTTTTTTCGTCTTTAACACTGGTGGGAAATTTTTAGCACATTAATTAATGCCTCTTTGTAAAGATGTACTTATCTCTTTGTAGGAACTGTTGAAAACTTGCAATAAACATATTTGCATGTACATAATGTTGAAGTAGCTAAATATATGAATTTTATACTTGCACTTATTGTGATTGGTTTGTAAGGGAGATGATATAGACATCTACTTTATTTGAGGACAAGAATCAAGCTCACTGTGTCAATGAGGAAATCATATTTGTCAATATGGAGGTGAGGGAAAACATGGTTTATCTAGGATTTGAACTAAAATGTTTTTCTTTTTTCTTCCTGCGAGAGTCTATGACCAAATTTCAACCGAGTGTAATTAGAAAAGTGTTTATGCCTGGCATGTTGTTCACCTACTTACTGACTGACTGAATTGTGCCTTAAAAAAGAAAAAGCTTGTTTATGCCTGAGGTACCTGAAAATTGGCTTTAATGTTTATTTATGTTTTGTCCACAACACTTCACGGTGAAATTGTTCAGGTTCATTTTACGTTTTTAGTTCAGTATAATTGATTTGACAGAGTTGAAGGGCTCAATTTGGAAAAGGCCCAAGTTTGGGTGTGCTTTTAAGCCCTGGCATCTGATTGAGTACAGTTACCTTTGTTTCAAAAGTTGTCCCAAGTAGAGAGAGATTTGCATGCAATAAGTTGTGGAGACTCTAAGGTCCAATATGATGTGCCCTTGCACAATGAGGAACAAGCTTCTATTGAGACAAAAAATGCTACATGATAGAAGTACCTTTTTCATTAGCTAGTGTCTGTTAAATTCCTGAAGTTGACTATTTCATGTTGGTTCTTTTGCTTAGATACAGACATGACCTAGAGGCATTTTAAATACTATGCTACTACTTTTCACTAATGATTTTGAATTATTATTAGAGGATTTGTGCTTCCTTTATGATATGGATGATAAGTGGATAATTTAGAACAGCATGATTACTTGCAATTTGCCTTAGCTAGTGTCTGCTAAATCCTAAAGTTGACTCTTGCATTTCTAGATACAGACATGACATGGAGGTGATTTAAATATTATGCTACCACTTTTCACTAATGATTTTGAATTATTATTAGAATATTCATCTGTTTCAATAACTACATGGACGAATAATTGTTTATAATTTGAACAGCATGATTACTTGCAATTTGGCTATGGTGGATTTACTGTTTAGAACGACGGTAGTCATTATCTTACTGCAAAGTAGCTTTGTCTCAGTCAACTTTGAAAATTTTATATTTGATCTGTTTTGCTTGTAAATCTAAATATTTGTTTTATTTTGATTAGTAAGTTCCCTTCTTTTTTTTATTGAAGCATTTTGAAAATTTTACTGTGAAAATTTAAATGGATGTCTGGTTTTGTATGATGACCATATTCTCTTGTTCATCTGGCTTTATGGGTTCCATTGCAGATCAAAATGCTGTTGGAAGTACAGAGCCTGTAAAGAGGCAACGCAGATGGAATTCTGAAAGCCTAAAGGTATCTGAACCACAGAGCTCTAATCCAGCACCATCCACTACCCCTAAGGATGCATTTCAACCTGCTTTTTCAAGACGCAACTTTTCTCGCTCTGACTCCTCTGTTAGCAATGAGGATGTACCAAAGGAACGTGTTGGTGAGTCATGGTTCTTTGTAAACTTGTTATGTACAGGTTTATCTGGGAGTAGTTAGAATAAACATTTGCATTGTGTTTTACTGTTGCCAGTTCCACCATCTCAAAGACCTCCAACAAATTCTCTAAGAATTGATCGCTTTGTACGTCCTTTTACCCTGAAAGCTGTCCAAGAATTTTTAGGCAAGACTGGGACCATAACCAGTTTCTGGATGGATCACATCAAAACCCATTGCTATATTAGTGTAAGCCTCTCTTTCTCTCTCTAAACACAGGCACAAACACTATTGCAATGCATCTAAATGTGTAGAGATCTTTTTTCATCTGGCTGGGAAGGTGCATTTCATGGTCTTGGCATGCGTGTGCTTTTTGAATCTCTGTATTAGTTATATCTCACCTGATACGTGGGGGAACTCTTTGTTGATGCAGTACTCATCTGTAGAAGAAGCTGTGGAGACACGGAATGCGGTGTATAACTTACAGTGGCCTCCAAATGGCGGGCGTCTTTTAGTGGCTGAGTTTGTTGATCCCCATGAAGTGAAACTGAAAGTGGAGGCTCCTCATTCTCCGGCTACATCAGTGACTCCAAGTGCTACTGCAGCTCCATCCTCACAGCCTCAGCCCTCTCCCCGTCAGCAGGTTTCTAGGCAGCAACTTCCACCCCCACCTCCCCTTCCACCTCCACCACCTCTATCCAACCCGCCTCTGGCCAAGGAGCGTCTTGCCCATCCGCTGCCACCACCTCCACTAATTCCAGAGAAACATGACCCTCCAATTGTTACTCTAGATGATCTCTTTCGGAAAACCAAAGCAACTCCTCGGATCTATTATCTTCCATTGTCAGAAGAACAAGTTGCAGCAAAACTTGCGGATCGAGGCAAAAATGCCAAGCAGTAGGGATCAAGCTACTATTTACCTCTGTGGCTGCTCTTAGGAATTTCTTATGGGATGGTCAGTATCTTAGATAAATGGTTAGATAGTATCACATAATTGCATCTTTGCAGGTCTGCAGGTGTTGCTAGTAGAAGGAAATGCCCTGGCCAAGCAGAGGCATGTGATTCGCTGTTGGATTTGGGTTATCCGGAGGCTGCATTTTGTTAATGCTTTAAGTTTTTATTAGTGCTAGGAAGCATTTGAATTGAGAGCTCTGTATTCAAGCGGATCCACCTATCGTATGGTCCTATCATGTTTTGCTGTTGAAAAGAATTCTATCTACTTGTGGTCATATCTGGTTTTCCTTTTTCAGAAGAATTTTAACTTCAGAACAAACTAAAATGGTGGAATCTGACTTCTGATGATACTCTTTTGTGCGTCTGTTCCAATCTGTTGAAAATTTGAAATTAATAGCTGATGCATGCCATTTTATGGTTTGTGAAACTCTGATATTTGCCTCATAAACGTCAGTGCTATATGCCATGTACAAGGAAAGCCATGAGGTACTGGCGAAGCGTGTTGTTTTTGCCATTTTACTTTGGATTTTGTGAGGCTGCAAGTGTTTGATTTGTTAGACAAGGAAAGGTCATACGGATTCAAACTCTTATTATACTTCATAAAATACGAAAATCTGTTTAAATGAATTGGGATAATTAAATATTTAACAACGGAGAAATGTTAGAAATTATGTGATTTTGGAATTACTAGTTAATGTTTATGGTGCAACCAGTATTGGTCTTTGATGGTTGACTTTGTTTAATGGGCATTTACTATGTAGTCCCTAGGTTTGGTAGTAAAGGCTTCAGTTTTTACAATTGCACTATTTAGTCTTCTACAAGGTTCAATCCAACCGTTGGTGTTTTGGTTAATTGACTAAGAAATATCGAAAGTAACTCTGAAGATAATTACTGAATATGGTTTGATGAATACATTAATTTTCACACTATTTAATCGCTATGTAGTAATTATTTTTAAAGGGTGTTTTTGATATTTCATAACCACTAACTAATCAATGGATCTTATAGTATAATCAAATTTTAATGTAAAGACTAAATCGTCTAATTTTTGATAAACGAGATTCTTACTAATATATTTGAGCAAAGACTCCCTTATTTAAATAAGATTTGTTCAACTGAAATCAAATAGAGAATATAAATTCAAGTTGAGAAACTTTTTAACGGTAAGTTAAGCCTACATAAAAACTATTAATAAAATTTAATTAACTAAAAGGAAATACTGCTTAATAAACAGGAAAAAAAAAAGGTAAAAATAAGTTTGACAATTGTTCATTTATTGAATTATTAAAAAATTGTGGGCATTGGAATATCACCAAAGTCAATCAGACTTGGGTTCTAGGAGAAAAATCAAAATTACAGGTCACACCCGACCCGACCCGCCTCAGTTTAGGGCTGCCTCAAAGTGGATTGGGCTCGAGTGATATTTGAATGTTGACACATGCACAGTCCACCCACTCAAACCCTAATATTTATCCCTGGGAGATTTGTTTCCAAACCCTACCCGCTTGGGAGCAGGAGCAGGAGCAGGACCAGCAGCAGGAGCAGCGAAGAAGTGTGGGTTTACGGCGCCACTACTCTTGCATAGAAAACTCTAATCATCCAAGCACTTTTCCGGGAAAATGGTTTCTGTCAAGAAAACTGTACGTCCTTCTCTTGGTTTTCCCCATTTCCATCATTTCATATCCATCTCTTATTGAATTCTAATTTAGATTTGTGATTTATATTATTTTTGGTGATATTACAGAAGAAGACCCATGAGAGCATCAATAACAGATTAGCTCTCGTTATGAAGAGTGGAAGGTACACTCTCGGTTACAAAACAGTGCTTCGCTCTCTCAGGTCATCCAAAGGTGATTTTTTTTTAATTGTTAATCTTTGTTCCATTTTCTTTTTCGTTTTGTTTATTTTATTTTGATATTTGGGATTAATTTTTGGTAGGCAAGCTTATAATTATTTCAAACAATTGCCCTCCTCTGAGAAAATCTGAGATCGAGTACTATGCCATGCTTTCTAAGGTTGGAGTACATCATTATAATGGAAGTAAGTGCTTACTTTATTTCATTTGTTGGATCTTGAAGGTCTACATAGGATTTTTTTTTGTTTCATTTTGCTATTTATTTGATAGCAGAGACAGAATAACGTTTCTGTGTGCATATGAGAATGAGGGTTGTACTTATAAGATGCATGCCCTTCACCTCATTAACTTCTGATAATGATAACTTCTCAGACATTATTTGCATACCATTTTAGATTTTAATTGCATACTTTCCAGTTTCTATTAATTTGGAGTGTGCGATTGGCTTCGTTAGTTTTTTGTCAAAGAAATCAGTCGCTTTTCAGAATTGTATGTTATATTATATTTGTGCTGTTGTATATGTAAATTTGCGATTGTATACAGGTTGGATTTACTTAATATGGTTTGTTCAGTTTTCTTTCCATACATTTGTAAGGTATATCCTGCAGGGTTCTTTATTGGATGTTTGGTCTTTGAAAATAAAGTTTAATGTCAAAAACTTAAGTTGAATTTTTGAACCTTTAGCAAGGAAATATAGAAAAGAAAACATCCACAACAGACCAATGGATTGCAACCTGTATACAGTTTGTAAAGTCATTTGCAAGAATTTAAGCTAGTGCGTCAAATCGAGCAGAAATGCATCATATCTATTTTTTTGAAGGTCTAGGGGATTAGAAGGTTCCTTGTCTATGATTGCATTTGTATCTTATTGATGTATGTTGTCATCTGATATGTGTTGCTTAGAACCTGAATTTGTTTAACTAGTTATTGGAGCTTCAAAAATGGCCCTGTGAGCCCAAGATTTGCACATGCGTGGATAGCTTTATATTGTGTTCAGTGTTCATAAATTTGAAACTGATGTCTTCATCAATGTGTTTTTCCAGACAATGTTGACTTGGGAACTGCTTGTGGGAAGTATTTTCGTGTTTCTTGCCTGAGCGTTATTGATCCAGGTAAAATTTCATAACAATTGTGTTTTGAACATTGTGTTAGTATCTGATCCACTGACATTTGAGTGAATGTCTCTGTTGTGCAGGTGATTCAGATATTGTCAAGAGCCTCCCTGGTGATCAATGAGCAATTACATTTCTCTTTCCTTTTTGCAATGTTTGAGCCCTCTCCAATTTGGACTCGTCTTTTTCTTTTCCCATGATATTAGACATTAGTCTGGACTCTTTTCGTCAAATTTTGCTTAGTGTGGAGGTGATGTGTCATTTTACTTGTTCTATTTTTGGAAATCACTTATAAATCAAGTTGTGCTGCTGCTATTCATGAGTACAAGATCTGTGTTGTAGCCCGGGCAATGCATTCTGTCCATGCTGAGTTACAAACACTAGTTGTGTTGGCAAATGTTTTATTTTAAATTACTAAAACAGTCCTAATACATCTCTGTTTGAAAATTTTGTTTGTGTGCATTTTAGGAGACGATGTTTTAATCTGAGCAATATTGCTTCACTTTATGTTTACACGATCTATCAATAGATTCTTTACTGAGGGATAAAAAACGGAACGAAGTGCATAATAGGTCAGGTGTCTTGTGTTTATGGTAATTGTACACATCAATGCATGACTTGATGAATTGTGCAACTCTTGGGCTTTGTTTGGGTTGCAGGATTAAAATTTGATTTGGCTGGATACCAACAGTTTTGAAACGGACTCAGTTCTAATCCCAAAAAAACAATCTCATTAAGCAATGTCAGACTTTAGACTAATTTCATTATGCAGTACGCTCTACGAGGCAGCAGCAAAGGTTTCATTGAATGGATTGAAATTGACATTACCAAAAGTTATTTCTCCTTTTTATAGTGCTTTTATCTAAACGGAAAATGCTAATAGGAAGTATGAAATTGTTATAAGCAAGGCCTAAGATTACATAGAATGGAGGTATCCTGAAGAGATGATTTTGAAAATGGATTTCTGTTAGAGATGGTTAATTATTTAAGGGGGAACGCAATTAGGGTCAATGATCCTTGAATGAGATTTACGCAGCTTGACGAGCCCTACCAATGTGTACTATCTATCTTACATTTATTCTTTGTGGATTATCTTTTCCTTTTCTTTATAGCAAACTCTAAATGTGATTAGTTAGAATTTATAGCCGCCCAATGAAACAGTTATATCAGCAGTTTGCCTTTTTTTTTTTTTTTAAACTTATTTTGTATTTTAATTCTTCTACGGTTTCATTTAGTAGAGATAAGAAATCTAGTTGTGACGATTTAAGAGTTATTGATGTGAGATGGGTAAAAAACAATTAGCTTCGATGGGTCGGTAGTGGACACAACAATTAGGCTTCTAAAAATCCTATATTGTCTTGAGCAACAATATTCTGGCTGACGTTCAAATATGAATGTCATATTAAGAAACGATTAGGCTTCCAAAAGGTTAAATCGTACTAAGAAGTAATTTTATGCTTTTTTTTTTATCCTGTTGATTTTCTAAGAGCATGTAGGTTTCTCTTCATTTTTAATTTATATACTTCTTATGGTGTTTTGAGCTCCTTAGCGATGATCATTAATCGGAACCGGATCGAATATGATGTATTTTTTTACTATGTTTAAAAGAAAAACAAAGTAGAATAATATTTTAATAAAAATGCATATTATTTTTTATGCTTGAAAACACAAATTCTAACAATAATTGAAAATACTGTATACTAGTGGTTGTAATTTTGAACTCATTCTCTTTTATTTGATGTATAGATTAAAAAAAAAAAAAAAGGAAAGTGAAAGAGTTGGAGATAATGATTTAAAATATAAATGAAAAAGAAAAAAGAAATTGAGGCAATTGCGTATTTAAAATTACAATGGACAAATTTAAAAAAGTAAAATTATCTTTCATATATCGAATTTAAATCAGATTATGCTCTGTCTATATCCGCACCCGCTTTTATTTTAAAATCAATATTTATCCACTACTAAATAGATCAGATTTTATATTTTCATTCAGATCGGATAATTGTGCAATTGCTAAGGGACTACCGGCCAAACCTTTTCATTTGGTCCAAAAGCTTGTTACACGTGCAAGATAACGTTTATGTTTAGATGCATATTTGTGGAACCTAAAAAGACGTTAGAAACAAAACAAGTACATCAACCGCACGATTTTCACACACATATATATATATATATATATATATATGGGTTGGCTGTGACAATTTGTCGGGTATGGATTGGATATTACGTTACTCTCCCCGCCTATGAAGCAATATATATTATCAGCTCCGCCATCCGCTACACTACGAGTCGGTGCAGGGTGGGATACGGATCAAGTCGGATAAACCCATTTTCTTAAAGAAAATCTGAACTTTATTTTTCAAATTTTTACTATTTCACCCATTTAATTTGCATATACGTAGATTGTATTTATAATAAATGTTATTCAATATTATATGTTGATTTTAATAAAACATATATAAATAAATATGATAAAATAGTAGAAATCAATAAAATGAAAGAAAAACTATCTGATTGAATATGCATAATAATCACAACGAAAATAAAACAAGTTTATAGTTACATTTTAACATAATAAATAAAAGAAAAAAAATTAAAGAATAAAAAAATAATTGTTGAGAATAAGGTAATGATAAAGAACTCAAATTTTGAGATGGAAGTATAAATTAGGGACGTTATCATTATTTTTAAATATAGAGAAATTTAAATATTAATTTAAATACAATTTAAAGGTTCTGTTATATTTTACGCTAATTAAATTAATTAAAAATTAATTAAAGTAGCTAATCATTTTAATTCGTTTTTTGAAATAAATCAAATTTCAAATATTATAAGTAATAAAAAATTATCCATATTTCAAATTATAATATTCGTTAACTATTAAAATTGAATATTGAGAGTATTTCATAATTTCTCCATTCATAGAGTAAATTTGCAATATATATATTGGAATCAAAATAAATTATATTAGGATAAGAATCGTAAGAATTCTGTATTATCTGTTAGTTATTTAGAAATGTAATATTTTTTGATATATTTATATATTGTTATTATTGTATATTATCACATTTGAATTATCTCCTCTAAAGCTAAAAAAACAATAATTTCTTATTAAGAAAACTCCAAATTTATTTAATAACAATTACAACTTCATAATTGAAAGAATAAATATTTGATTTCTTGAAAAAATTGTAAGTATCGTATAATACATTTTTCATTGGAATTTTAAATTGATAAACAGAAACAATTAATTTAAATGAAAAAAATCAAATATAATAGAAAGCAACTAAATTCATATATAAATTTTTTTATCAATAAAAAATAATTTTTATTAATTAATATTATCCAGGAGAAATTTTAATTTATTCAAATACTGTACCAAATCATTTATATATGAAATTTAATACTAAATGATGATTAATTTCTTATAAATTTTAAATAAATTGATTATTTTATCTATATCAAAGAAACTCATTAACAAGACTAATTTTGAGAGAGATATTTTTAAAACTTTACTGGTGCCATGGCCGACCTTGGAAGCTCCACCACTATTCCACTAACAATAGATGGTCCAAAGCTGCCAGAATACACTAATATTTTACTTCTTATAGGATAAGGATAGAATAATTTAATAAATAGACATAACACACATGATTTGCATATGGTAAACCTGCTTCCTGCTACATTGAAATTATGGTCGATGCATGCATTGTGCAGCCTATATAAAGCATGAAGATGAAACAATCTTCACCAAGTTATTTAGCATTTGAGCTTTAAGAAAAAAAAAGTGGGAGAAAAATGGCAGGCCAAGGTTTAAGCGTGATTGGTAACATAGCAGATAGGTGGAGAGAGCTGAGCGGTGAGAATAACTGGGAGGGTCTGTTAGATCCTTTAGACTTTGATCTCCGTTGTTCCATTCTTAACTATGGTGATAGAGCTGCAGCTATAGGCGATGCCTACAATAACAAGAAGTATGAAGATTTGCATGGGTTTAGCCGTTTTCCACCAAATGAGTTGTTCACTAAAGTGGGTGTAAGAGCTCGCAATGAATTCGATTATACTGTGACTGACTTCATTTATTCAAGACTAGAGGCTCAATGGTTCGACACTGTCATTGAAGATGAGTCCACTTGGTGTGCGTATGTGGCAGTGGCAACAGATGATGGAAAAAAGAAGCTTGGAAGAAGAGATATTGTTGTTTCTTGGAGAGGAACGATATTGCCTGGAGAAAAGCTCATAGACATTGAATTTATACCAGTCTCAGCTTCAGATATATTTCCAAATGATAACAACGACCCTCTTATCCACTTTGGTTTTCACCGAATCTATACAACAGAAAACGACAACTCTATTTACAGCAAGAAAAGTGCCAGGGACCAGGTAACTTTTTACTATTCTGATCTTGACGTCTCGTATATGCTCTATATGATATTAATAATTACTGTATTGAGAGGTTTAAGATAGATCAGAAAGTTTAACTCAAGGCATGATGTAAGCAAGACTTATCCTATGTACAAATATATGCATGCAGGTTCTAAATGCAGTGAGCAAATTGGTTGATCAATACAAAGATGAGGAAGTGAGTATAACAGTAACCGGCCACAGCTTGGGATCGTCGCTCGCGACCTTAAACGCGATGGATATAGTTTATAAAGGCATTAACAAGCCAACAGGAGCTGCAAACAAGAGTTTTCCAGTGACAGCAATTGTATGCGCTAGTCCTATGATAGGAAACGAAGGATTCAAGAAGGTATTTGATGAGCTTTCAGATATTCATGTGTTAAGGGTAGAAAATGCTAAAGACCCAATTCCTAAACTTCCCCCAAACGATATACTAATACCTCAGCATCGTTATTATCATGTGGGAGAAAGCTTATCAATTGACACTACGCTGTCGCCCTTCTTAAAGCCTGATGTTAATACACATGATTTGAACGTTTACTTGCATGGAGTTGCAGGAACACAGGGCAGTAATGGAGGTTTCAATTTAGACTATCCTCTTGATACTGCGCTGATAAACAAAACTGTAGATGGTTTGAATGATGAACATAATTACAATATACCACCTATTTGGTGGGTTGAGGAGAATAACGGTATGGTGTTACAAGACGATGGAACCTATAAGGCAGAATTTTATATTCCGGATGCTCCGTAATTGGAAAACACCATCTCTCTCTCTTTCTATAGATATATATACACACACACACTACGAAATAAAGGGTGCGATGGGTTGGCTTCTACCTTCTAAGTGTTAGAAGTAAATCAAATGAATGTAATGTCTAAGGCAATATGTATGCCTTTATCATATGTACTTTTCAATTTCAATAAAAGGACAATGACTGTGTAGAAATCGATCCGATAATGAATTAATTCATGTTTAAATTAATTATTGGTAAATTGGAAATTTTACTTTCAAATTTCATACATCTTAAATTGTTAAAATGACATGTAGTATAGATTTTATGATTGTAAGACTCTCCTAAAAGAGTACACGTCTTTTTCTTTTAGTTTTGAAAAAACAGTTAGCGAATCATATAGTCTGTTAGACTTGTTGTCTTGAAGAGATATTCCTCCGGTTTTTAGTGTGGATGTACTGCATTTTGATTTTTAGTAATATACAAACAGTTTTGAAATTTTAAAATATGCAAGTACAAAGAGATTTTGAATATTTTTTAGCTGCTTTTCTTAATTTCTCATAAATGACCCAAGACATGATTCTTAGTCATAACTGAAAAAACGAAATTAAGTTAACGGTGTCAAAAAATTGAAAAAAGGAATTAAAAACACTTTACACTAAATAAAGGTAAAAAATACCAAGAAAAAATTATTATGTCTACTGACAAAACCATATGCAGCAAAAAGAAGTAGTTAGCTATTATTGTTTTTTGTTCATTAAAATAAAATGATAGAAGAGAGATAATGTACTATTTCACGAGTGCCGTAAAATGAGATATCCTAGTTTTTACATCTGTTCTATTTCACCAAAGAATCACAATCTGTTGATAACAGTTCCGATTCTACTACATCTTCTTTGTCTTTATGCAACTAATGTCAGAAACAATGCCAAAAGGACCGCACATAATACATCAATCTGTCAGAAAATATGCAGACAAGGTGTTTGTCAAAAAGCACGACTACTGACCGGCGTGGTCTTGATGCGGCTGAAGGATACAATTGGACTGTGAAAGAAAAAGCCAGCAAGTCTGAAGCCCCGCCCATTGAGTCAGATCGTATGACCAAAAAAGTAAACCACCGTGATAGAGAGTCTGGACAGGTTGAAAGTGGTATCTCGTTTCGCGATAAGGTTATTGCGGGGCAAGAGGATCTGATGGAGGATTACGTTGTTGAGGAAGAAGTTGAAGTTTTAGACGATGATATCCAATTCGTGCAAGATGGAGAAGAACCTGAAGTAACAGTTTTTCGACAGCTAACTGAACAACTGGCACGTCGATGGAAGAAAGCTGTGGTTGTACGCCTTATGGGGAGATATATGGGGTATAAGGCATTATGTGATCGTCTTCAAACCCTTTGGAATCATTCCGGTGCTCAAATATGGGAACTTGGGAATGATTATTTTATGGTTAAATTCTCATCTGAAAATGATTATCAGCATGCATTACTCGATGGACCGTGTACACTAATGGGCAGTTATCTCATGGTGGAGCCTTGGTCTCCAAGCTTCGACATTGCTGATGCTTCTATCAAATCAGTTACAGTATGGGCCAGGTTATCTGGACTGTCTTTGCATCTGTATCACAAAACTGTCCTTCGGGCTATAGGGTCAGCTATGGGCAGAGTAGTTAAAATAGACTACAATACAAGTGACTTGACAAGAGGAAAATTTGCTCGTATTGCAGTCTCAGTTGATACTAATAAGCCTCTAATTGCACAATTTAAATTGAATGGGCGTGTTCAAAAGGTTGAATATGAGAGCTTACCTGAACTCTGCTATGAATGTGGGAGAATTGGACATCGTAGCAACTATTGCCCTTTTAAAGCACAACCTCCGAATATGGTTCCTCCAACTGTGACAGATAATGTGAATTTGAACAAGGCTCTTCCCAAATTTGGGCTTTGGATGGTGGTGACAAGGAGAGGGAGGAAACCTTTGCCACGGAATGATACTGAAGCGAAAAATAATGGCTCCAGGTTTCATGTGCTTGCAGAAGAGGAGGAACAGACCAACCATTCTGTTCCTATAACTCGGACAACTGGAAAAGAGCACACTAATAGCCATGTAAGCCATGCAATACAAAACAACAATACTAGAGTACGTGGTAAGACTGTCATGAGTGCTTCTAAAAGAAAAATCCCTGAACCTACCACTTTTCCATGAGCTTCTACTAGTCAAAATAATAGTGAAAGGGCTGGGTCATCCAGTGAAATTTTTGGGTTCCTAAAGCGCACAGCATCTGATACTGTTCCAGGAGCTAATATTTTAGATCCTACTAGACATACAGTAGCGACTACTTCGCATTTCAATGGTGACCAACAATTACATCAAAATGGTTTGTATCATTCCCCTAATCATGAGCAGACTTTGCCCACTTCTCAAAATAATAAGTACCTGAGTCTTCATTGACCGCCAGAAGCACATGTACATGACTCGCAAGAGAATAATGCAGATGGTGATAGAGCTTGGAGCCTGAATTTTCAGATGCCAATGAAGAGAGTACGGACGGTGAAACTTCAGAGGAGGATGAAGATGAGTCTATGGATGTTTGAGATTTTATTTCTTCTTTTATTATTCATCATGTCTGTTTTAATCTGGAATTGTCAAGGCGCGGGGAGTGCTGATTTTTTTAGAACACTAAAGCTGCTACTCAAGATTCATAATCCTAAGATGCTTGTGTTGCTTGAAACACGTATTTGTGGAAGAAAGGCTGATAAGGTTATCAAAGATTTGGGGTTCCCTTTCTCGCATAGGGTTGAGGCAAGAGGTTATTCTGGTGGTATCTGGTTAATGTGGAGAGAGTGCTGGGAAGTCGCTATTTTAGAAAATCATAAACAGTTTATTCATTGCCATATTTCGGAGGGCACATCAAGACTTATTTTTTTCTCTGCTATTTATGGTAGTCCAGTGGAAAGTGTTCGAAGAGATCTTTGGACTCATCTTAGCCAATTGAATTCTCATTTACAAGAGCCTTGGGTCCTTGCAGGGGACTTCAACTCTCTTTTAACGGTTTCAGAACGTCAAGGAGGTGCCCGTAATCGTACAGGCATTAGCAAAAGCTTTGTTTCATGGTTTTTTGGGTCTCAACTCATGGACTTGGGCTTTTCTGGACCTAAGTTTACGTGGAAGCGAGGTACTTTATATGAAAGACTAGATCGCGCGCTTTGTAATAATGCCTGGCGCTTAAAATTTTCTGAAGCTAATGTTTTACACTTGTCCCGTCTGCACTCAGATCATCGCCCTCTTCTCCTCAAGCTTTGTTCCTTTATTTCTCCGTCTACTCGTCAATATCCTTTCCGTTTCCAAGCGGCTTGGATGACACATGAGAACATTGCTGATGTGGTTACCAAATCCTGGGTGCCTTCCCCATCCCTTATGAATACCATTGCAGATTTCACTACCCGGCTGAAAGAATGGAACAGAGAAACTTTTGGAGATATTTTTAAACGGAAAAAAATTCTATTGGCTCGCATCTCTGGCATCCAACGAGCACTTGAATCCAGGTTCTCAAGTTGGCTTTATGAACTTGAATATTCTTTATGGCTGGAATTAGATAAAGTTTTATATCAAGAGGAAATTTTATGGTTCCAAAAATCTAGAGCTGAATGGATTCAATGGGGTGATCGCAATACCTCTTATTTCCATCTAAAAACGATAAAGGGCCGAAAGAAAAACAGAATTGAGTTCCTTAAAAATGACTTAGGCGAATGGGTGGAGGATCAGCTATCGTTAAAAAATATGGCTATCTCTTTTTTCTCTAATTTGTATGCGGAAGAAAATCAAGATTATCCGGCCTTTCCTGTTAATGGTTTATTTGCACCTATTCCGCCAGAACTGATTGGGAATTTACAGGATCCTTTTTCTGATGAGGAAATTAGAGCTGCCTTGTTTGGTATGAAGCCATGGAAAGCCCCGGGACCTGATGGATTACATGCAGGATTTTCCCAAAATCATTGGCAGGTTGTTGCTCCAGATATTTGCCACACTGTTCGTAGCACTTTAAGTGGGGTGAGATTGATGGTTTCATGAATAGAACGACTATTTTTCTAATTCCAAAAATGGATAAGCCTACGATGATATCTCATTTTCGTCCTATTAGCCTTTGCTCTGTGGTGTACAAAGTAGTTACCAAGGTGATAGTGAACAGAATCGAAAATATTATGCCTTTTGTTATTGGTCCAGCTCAGACTAGCTTTGTTAAAGGCCTAAAAATGATTGACAATATTGTGATTACTCAAGAGGTCACTCATTCCATGCGTACCAAAAAAGGTGAGAAAGGCTTTATGGCTATTAAAGTAGACTTGGAGAAAGCATATGATAGGCTTCGATGGGCATTCCTTCATGATTCATTGGCAGATTTGGGTTTTCCTAACCAGTTGATTGATGTTATTATGAAATGTGTATCATCGTCCTCTATGCAAATCATGTGGAATGGTGAGCTTCTTGATCCTTTTACTCCTACTCGTGGAATTAGGCAAGGAGATCCACTCTCTCCTTACCTATTAGTTATTTGTATGGAGTGGCTAGCACACCTTATTTCTGTTGCTGTTCATAGAGGCCAATGGAAGCCGATTCATTTGAATAGAGGAGTTCCTCCTTTAACTCATCTATTTTTCGCGGATGACCTTTTGATTTTTTCAGAGGCTTCTCAAGACCAACATTTTTAAGCTTTTTTTGGGTGTTAATTAAATGAGTTTATGAGGATTAAATTAATAATTCACTGCAGATTTGGATTGGAAGTGGCTTTTTATTATATAATATATATATAACATATTTTCTTAATTAATTTATAAAATTTTGATATTTTATGAATTTAAACTTTACTTTAAATTTTTTATGTTTTCACTATTTTATATATAATTGACTTGGTGAGATATGGTGCATATAAACGAGTAAGTTTATAGGTAGTTATCCATTTCAACCAATTTAAATCAGATTTAAGTAACCCACTAAATCCTCATCCTGGTTCCATCATTCGTTTCACTTAGACATTAATTGTGGAAAAAAAAGGCTCAGCATTGCACTCTAAGACATCGGTCATTGCCAGTGGAAGAAGAATCTATAGGGAAGAAACTAACTATTATCCAAAATAAAGAAAGAGAGAAGAAATGAGATTATGCCACATTCTGCTTATTCGATAATATCAAGCCAAAGCTCTTTTGAGACAGAGGTTGATTTCAAGGAATTATATATAGAGAAAAAAGTAATTATTATTCCAATTAGAAAAAGTAAGACAAGGGATTAGCAAGTTTTGCATTTGAATTGAATTTACTTCAAAGTAAGATTCACTTGGCAAAAGCTAAATAGTGGACTCAGAGTCATATGCATTAACATACATAATGCATTTTGAAATATATTTGTTTAACTTCAAAAGTAAAAGAAAAAATTTGTACGTTAAGTTTAATAGAATTATATTGTCCATAAAAAAAGAATCAAATTATATCATAATCAGTACCACAATATCCCCAACTAGTTATATATCATTTTTTCATTTTTTTTCAATCGTTCCATTTATGAATTACCTTTTTTAACATTATCTATTAAATAATACAACTAAATATATAATTAACAAATAATTTAAAAAACTAATCAATATACCAAAAGCTATGTATATAATCAAAAATTGATCACAATCTAAATTTAACACTTGAAATTATCTATTAAAGATGCACTTTACACAGCAGATTGTATAATTTCCCGGTTGCAACGAGAATTTAAATGTTTTGTGAGCCATATATTATATGCATATAAAGGCAAACTCTCATATAATTATGTCAAAAAAATTACACATATTAAAATAATTAATCATAATTATTAAAAATGAATTAAAAAATATTTGTTGATTGTTTATTGATATCAAAATAAATAAGTCTCAACTATATATATATATTCACACTTTTATATGGACTAATTTTTTTATCACATGCATTGTACATGAACTATACTCGTTTCTTTATACTCATTTACTTTTTATTTATATAATATTAAAATATAAATTTTTATTTAGATTGAGTCGTTAAACTACATTACACTTTATAGATACAATAAATATTTTTTTTAGTTATATGTTCATGTATTGATCCATACAGTTTTTATTATATGTTAGTTACTTTTATTTTCTTTTTCGAAGAAAAATCAAATTGATTTATAAAAATCATCATATAGCTTCTATTATAAATTTTATAATCAATTTATATGTTTTGTTAATAACTTTCAATATAATCTTTTGTAGTAAATAAATATACTTTAATAATAGAATAAAAAACTAATCTAATAAATCAAATTAAATATTTATAAATAATAAAAAATTTTCATTTTCATTTTTTATTTTTTAGCCAATTAAAATCATGAAAGCATTTAAAAAATTATTAATAAAATTATTTTTTTAATATAAATAGGATTTGAATTATATAAAATATCAATATAACTAATAAAATTTTAGATGTTTAAAAATAAAACTTTTTTATCTTAATTTTAGCCAACCAAATTAGAATGCAATTTGTATTTAAAGAATTTTAATCATACTCTTTTTAAATCAAAATTTAAATTATCTAAATATATTTATTTAAAATAAATATAAAAAATATAAAATTTTTCAAATGCACTATATTTACATATATTATTTAAAATAATAATATTGAAACTAAATTAGAAATTATTATAATAATAAATTATTAAAAATTATTAAATTTATTATTAATTATTCACATTGTCACGACCCAAAACCGTGGGCCGGACCGGCACTAGGACCTAGGTAAGCTTAAGGCACCCGAGGCCCGTAGTAAGCCTAAACTATCACAACTCATTCCTATTATCATTTGACTATCGGAATAGTAAGCCCATATTATGACATTTTCATAAAACAATTAGAGTTATTAATTA
>CANUEX010184239.1:0-18451 GCA_948099535.1 Jatropha multifida | reverse complement strand
TCTAGTGTCTAATTTTATCAATTACCCAAATTTATTCAATTATAACCCTAAACTCCAAATCCTCAAATCTTCAAAAATTACTGGGTTTTAATGCAATAGAATCAATCTATAGCAATAGGGGAAGGATTTCGAGCTCACCTTGTTGTCGAAGCTCGCCGGAAATGGCAGAAAACCGCCTGAGATCGAAGGAGAGCTGCTGTCAAAGAGACAGCAGCATCGCGCGAAGAAGAAGAAGAAGAAGAAGAAGAAGAAGAAGAAGAAGAAGAAGGAGGAGGAGGAGGAGGAGGAGGAGGAGGAGGAGCTGACCTTCACCGTCAGTTCATGCTTGGAGGTCGCCTAGAGGGGAGGTGGTGATGGTGGCTGTCATTCGTGGGCAAGGAACGGGAGAAGAAGGGAGGGAGAGGTGAACGGGAGAGAGGGAGAGGAAGGAGAGAGGAATTTTTTTTTTTTTCATTTATTTATTTATTTATTTATTAATTTATTTAATTATTGTTTTATTATTATTTATTTTAATTAAATGATTTTGGTTCAATTTGAATTGATTTGGTCGAACCCAATGATTTAGCCTATTTTTATTTGATTTAAGGGTTTTTCGACTGAGTTAGACTATTTAAATTCGGTTTTCGATTCGGTTCGCGGCATAAAATATTATTTTTGGCCAATTCTCATTGGTGAAAATTTACAATTAAATTTTAAATAAAAATTCTTTTAAAAATAATTTAATGGGTCATTTCATTCAAAGACTGCACCATCAACAAAACCAAACCAGAAAATTGAAGTTGCTACATCACTAGAAGAAATAGAGAAGGGCACCATCTGGATTGTTGAAGTAGAAGGACCTAGACCTAAACCTGTAGCTTTGGCAACCTTCCAATCATGCATGCTTTTGCATGAACTTCAAAGCATGTAACATGCTTATTATCCCATATAAAAATATTCCTTGATTGCCATATATTCCTTGCATAGATTGAGAGTAAACTGGGGCAAGAAACATTTGGATGAGCCAAGACTTGTATGAAAATTTTTTTAAAAGAAATACTATTAGCAGGGAGATTAAAATCTTCATAACTCCAAATAGCCTTGGCTCGCACACACCCAACTATAGCATGATCAACATCCTCTACAAAATTGCAAAAGAGACATTGTGTATCAATATTCACTCAACACCTTGCCAATCTCTCTCTCGTAGGAAGCAAATTCCTCAAACTCCGCCATAAAAAATCCCAAACTTTAGGTGGGACATCCAACTTTCATATTTATTCCAAAAATTTCCTTCCATGCTAACACTCTCTCTAGCCAACACCTTAGTAGTTGCAAAATACCTGGACTTAACACTATATATCCCCTTTTTTTCAAAATGCCAAATAAGTGTATCTAAACAAGGCCTAATACTAAGAGGAATATTCAAAATAATATGCACATCCCTAGCACTAAATAAATTCATAATTTTATTAACATCCCACCTCTTCTTTCCTCCCAAAAAAAGGTCTTTCACTCTCATATTAGGCTCAATAAACTCTAAAACATCATCAACAAAGAAAGAACATTCTTTAGACAACCAAGGATCACTAGCAACTTTAATGTCCTTCCTATCTCCAACACTCCATCTCACTCTTTGCTTCAACATATTACTAGAGAACAAAATATTCTTCCACACATAGCTAGGACTATGACCTAGAGTAGCATTAAGAAAAGAACTATCCCTGAAATATTTTACTTTGAATACTTTATAGAAAAGAGTATTAGGCTCAGTGACCAACCTCCACCCCTGTTTCCCTAACATAGCAACATTAAAGCAATGAAGATCACAAAATCCCATACCTCCGTTCCTTTTCCTACCACACATCCTATCTCAAGAAAACTAATGAATACCTCTTCTTCCCTCTAATCTCCCTCCCCACCAATACCTATTCATAATTTTTTATAATTCATTACATAGGGTAATAGGGCGAAGGAACACACTCATACAATATGAAGGAATGGATTGCGCTATAGATTTCAAGAGAACCTCCCTCCCAGCACGAGACAAAAATCTATTAGACCAATTATTGACTCTATTCCACATCCTTTCCTTAAGAAAACTCAAAACTTGCTTAGGATTTCTACCTATCAAAGATGGCAAACCTAAATAATTCCCTCCCATCAAAAAATTTGACACTCCTAGAATATTAGACATATTCTCCTTCACGTCCCTATTGACGTTAGGAATAAAGAAAATTCCAGACTTTGCAAAATTAATAGACTGACCTGACACCTGTTCATGTTCTAATAAAATATGTTTCACCCATCCAGCCTCCAACACATTAGCAGAAAAGAAAAATAGAGCGTCGTCAGCAAATAGAAGATGGGAAATTTTTTGACAGCCCCTACCCGCGCAACACCCATGAATCCGCCCAAATCGTTCCACTTTTATAAAAAGTAAAGACAAACCTTCCGCATAAATAAGAAATAAATATGGAAAAAGTGGATCCCCTTGTCTCAACCCCCTTTCTGGAATAATTGGACCTACCATCTCACCATTCACTAAAATAGAATATTTGACACTGGTAACACACATCATCATCTAATGAATCCACTGACTAGAAGAACCCAACCTTCGCATCATATTTTCCAAAAACTCCCAATTCACCCTGTCATAAACTTTGCTAATATATATTCTAAGAGCACACGACCCTATACCATTACCCGTGTTTCTCTTAATATTATACATCATTTCAAAAGCTATAAAGATGTTATCCGTAATTAGGCGACCAGGCACAAACGCTGACTGACTCTCATAAATAATATTAGGTAGAACACCCTTAAGTCTATTAGCAAGGACTTTGGACAGAATTTTATAAATAACATTACATAAGGAGATAGGGCGAAAATCTGTGATATATTCCAGATTATCAACTTTTGAAATCAAGGCTATTAAGGTATCAGTTAAGGATTCAGGAAAAATACCTTGTTGTAACCATTGCTGGCATCTCGCCACAACATCCTCACCAATAATATTCTAAAATTTTTGATAGAAAGCTAGATTCAGTCCATCCGGACCAGGCGCCTTATCTGGATGCATTTGGAACACAGTATCGCGAATCTCATCATAAGATCATCCCACACACACAAATGAACACACATGCACACGCGTACGTGCATGCACGCGCACACTCACAAATATATATATATTAAAATAAAATTTAAAAGTAAAAAAATTTTAAATTTTAAAAATTATGTATATTCTATTTGAGAATTTATTTTTAAAATACTATCTCCAATCAAATCATATAAACATAAAGAAAAAATATTAATAAAATAATATATTTTTTCTTTTCTATCTCTCTCATAAATAAAATAGTTAATAAAGCATAAGTTTTATTTCTCATGAATAAAAAATAAATTTAAAAATAGAAATATAAAAATTTTTAAATATCTCTTTATCATATATTTATTAAAAAATAAATTAAAAAAAAAGATAAAACACAAAATTTTGAAATGCGTAGGAGTTGTTTGTTACAATTTTTTGTTTTTTTAGTTTTAAAAAATAAAAAATTTGTTTTTGATTTTTGACTTTTGAAAACTGATCTTTTTTCTTTTTCTTCCCTGAAATTGGCAGTTCTTTTTTCTATGAGTTCCTTTTTCTGTGTGAGTGTGTACACATATAAAAGTGATAGAAAAGAGAATACTATAATAAAATATTTAAATGATATCATTTTGATTTAAGTGTAAAACATTTTTTACGCAGTTGTAAAAAAAAAATTTTTTATTTGAATTATAAAACATATGTTTTGAGTAAAATTTTAAAAATTCAAAATATGTAGAATTATGTTGCACCTTTTAAGAAATGTGTAAATTTAAAAAAAAAATTGTTAAGAAAATAATTCTGACATTTGTTTATTGTATATGCTGAGTACTTCTTAATTAAGATTTGTCTGTGATCGTGTTTAGCTTTGTTTTCCTTAAAGTATAAACAAATGCTGAAATATTCTATTAAAAATAAAAAAAATATATAATTTTCTACATGTGAATATGACTTGTTGTATTTCATAACCATAATTATCAAAGTATAAACATGTACTAATTGAATTGCAGGGATTTCTCTGCTTAAGTTAATATTGAATTTACAGTCATACATGAAATTAATTAAATTTCCTTTTTTTATTGGAAGAAACCTATAAAATCATATTTCTTAATAATATCGGTTGTCTTTAGAACCTAAATACACAAAATGATTTAAAAATAAATAGATCTATTAATTAAAAAGAAGCAAAAAAAAAAAAAGGTTAAATGATATTATTCACATCAATTTCTAACTTGAAATACATAATGGAGTGGTTAAATACAACTATACAGATTGGAGTTGTTTTTTTTTAAAAGAAAATAGCATCATTTAACAATAGATTATTTTTTTGTTAATAACTAATATTTTGTTGTTTTGTTTGTTAGAGTTTTATTATGGTAAATGAAGAGTTTATACATTGTCATAGTAAATGAAAAGTTTGGAAAATGTTCAAATAAATTTTTTTAATGAGTCCAATAATAATTAGTCATTATTTACTTTTTTGTAACAAATAAATTTAGACAATAAACTGGCTAATAATTTTTATTTTTTAATAGTAAAAGCCAAATTTTTTTTTATTTTTTTAGTTAGACATAATTAGTTCTAATAATTGTTATTATTTTATTTTTTACATATTCTCAAAAAAAGCTATTATCTTATTGTTATTTCAATATTTTTTTGGGATTCTGCATAATATAAGACGAGAAAAAAACAAAAGAAAGAAATATAATTATCTGGAAAATTAAATAAAGTAAAGCAATAATAATTAATATACTAACTCATTTTAAAATTTCAGTGAAATTCGGTTAAATGCATTTGATTGTTGAAATCAGACAGTAAGCACCCCATAGATAATCTCATAACTGCTTTGAAGTCCTTGTTGCCAAGAACTAAATACAACAGTTTAGAGCCAATTCCCATTTAAACTGTAAGAATGAATTGGTTTCTTTACGAGTATCTGAAGAAAAAAAAAATTATGCTCTGCACGATAGCCGGAGAATTTATGAAACCTTCAGGAATTTGCTATCAATAGAAGCCAGAAAACCAAACAGATAAAAATGGAAATGCCACAGAAGAATAAGAAAGTTGAGCAAAAATTAATTAAGCTTCAATTATTCTCAACTGTCTCCCTCGCTGTGAGGTCATGAATTCAAATGAAATTAGGGCCTAATTAACAATAAATAAATAAAAAAACTCAGCAAGCATAAGCTGGAAATGTTCTCCTCTTCTCAACAATAATCAAACACAGACAATTTGCGGAAATTTCATTGCCATAGTCTCAAGTACATGAGAAATTATTCAAACCTGCAGGCCATGAGCCTCTCATTAATTCCCACTGCTACCTCTTCTGCATCGATTGTAAAAACTACAAGGTTGAATTTTCTTAGTTGGAGGTTCGAGGCAATTGCCATATATAGCTTGATTGCAAAATGATGACTTTCCGAGACCTCCATAAGTTAGATATACCCCACGCATGGACGGATTAAATAAAGGACTTGGACAGACATCATGTGAATATTCCATCCATAACTCTCCATAGTTTGCGTTGCCTTTTAGAGGCTCTGCTACAGCAACGTCTGTTATGATAAAAACAATCAAGACACCTGAAAGGAACCAAACCCATTCTTCAATCTTCATTTTCTTGTTTTTTCCTTGCACCTGTGTAAGGAGACTGTTATAAATCCAACAGCAGCTTATCAGAAACCAGAGCTGAAACTTGGGAAGATAGGTAAACAAGGACTCTGTTTACTAGGTTGACCGAGTCTTTTCCAGATAATATACATATATTACTTTCCTTCAAAAAGAAAAATATTGCAATAAACAATTATCTTATACTCTGGCACTATCATCTTATTATCTGAAATTTATTTTCATTATGTTCAAAAATAAAATAAAATAGAAACAAGTTAAAGTGCTTTCCACTGAGTTTCCCTCAAATGAAGGCGCAAATAAATACAAATTAGTCCCCTCTGGATTTGGGGCCATATAATCAAGAATTGACATTCAATTATCATGACAAATTTGGCGTTTTACGCCGCTGATTGTGCTGAAATTTTGCCTACCAGCGTGAATTGTACTCCAACTTCAGCAGGACTAAGAAATAGTTCTTGTGTTTCTGAGATTTAGTACTTACAAAACGTATTAAACAGACTTGGTCAAGCGAGCTTCGTAGAAAGTCACCTTCCATATGAAAGTGATTTAATTAAAATAATTATTTTATAATTTCAAATTAATTAATTAAATCTTACTAAAATTTAAAAGTATTACTTAATAAATAATTAAAATCAATACAATACCATTATATATGCATATATTAATTGAATTTTCCAACTTTTATTGGTACGTTATTTAGAAATAAAAAAAAAGTTTTATTCAGTTCAATTCAATTAAAACACTTACAGGGAGGGACAATCACGAATCCTGAAATGAGATTAGTCTTGTACTAAAAAAAAATTTAGAAAAATAATTCACTGATCAACGAGAAAAGAAAAAGCAATATATTCATACAGTTTATAATATTAAACTAAGGTTGATAATTAAAATATTAAAAATACCTTTTTTTTTTTGAACCACAAATTTTATTTTTGCTTTTTCGAGATCTGAAAAAGAAACTTAGGTAGATGGATTCCATTTAAAAAGAAGCTTAAAGACAAGAAAAATTAGAATTCAAATGGAGAAGCATATGAACAAGACCTAAATGAAAATATGAACACGAAAATGAACATAAAGACAGTGTAAATTGCATTTATCTTGCAAATCTTGTACTTTTTCACCTCAAAAAAAGAAGCTAACAGAGAACACCTTCTAAAGTTGTGAATTTTCAGCCTTGGATTCCACCTCCTGTATGAGTATATATGATTTGTTTTGAAATAAAGAATCATCTCATACCTTGTTAAAGAAAAAGTGATCTACTAGCTAAAACTTATTCTCTGAACCACAACTATTAAACAACCATCAAGAAATTTATTTTGAACCTCTAAATAAAAATCTTGGCATTAAACTACTAATCCAAAGTACCGTAACGGATTTAATTAAAGAACATTTTTTTTTTAACGAGAACATCGATCTTCTTCTTGCTTCTTTGCTGCTCTTAATTTTGTAATCACAATAGTATCTATAGAAAGTGAAGGTGTTGAAGCTGAGAAAGCATTTTAATTTCTTTCAAGACCATGTTTTCCCAACAAACAATGGCAATATTTTCTTAATCCATCTTTTTCAGAATTTGAGGGTGGAGTTATAGGTTAGAGATATGGCAACAGTATCGATAGAAAAACAGGGGAAGACTGTGTATTAACCTTTTCTAGAGCTATAAATGTTGATGTTTCTTGCATTGGATCATTTTTTATGATATTGAGAATTTCGATTTCATTAAGAATTGCATTAGACTAAAGTACCATAAAATTTGCACAGATGAATGGAATTGAAAATCCAAAGGTTATCTAGACTAACTCCGATTATGTTTCTCATTATTCTGTTATAGAGAAAGGGAGAGATTCTTGTATTCGGATTGAGGATTTTTCCCTTTGAAATGCTATTGATCATGTTACGTATCCCACATCGGTTGATGGTTAGATTTGTAAAGGCACATATAAGTTTTGAGCTAAGCCCTCAACGGAGCAACACAAAAGAACTAACTTAAGTTTTTCAGCTTTTTGTCAAAGCTGAAAATACACTTGTGTGGTCTAGAGGTACCACACTTTATTTGTGCTTTTTTTCTGGAATGGGCTAATAGCCCAAAATCTTCAGATGTGCACACACCTTTTCTTTTTATTGATAACCTTTTACTGTTCATTTATACTATTAATATGTCCTATAAACACAGAATACTACTGGCCAATCTTCTGCCTTCGATGAATCAAATATATATATTACAAGAAAAAAAATCATTTTAAAGCCCTTCTGTTTCAAACTTTTTTATGTATCGAAAAAAATATTTTTCTGATATAAATCACGTCGACGTCCCTTAAGTGATAGCATTTCAGGACATTTTATTGTTTATTTAACATTACAAGCTGCTACATTGTGGGCAGGAGGAAAGCTTTCTCCTTCATTTTGCCTGTTACATTCATGCAATATAAAAAGAAATCCAAGTTTCAACTAGTTGCTATTGTGATGCTATGTTATTCATCAAAAAATGCAATGTTTAAAGAGTTAAAAGATCAGATTCTGAGTAATAGCAAAGACAAATATGAGAGCTTAGATTTAAGTACTTGGAAGCTATTAAATCCAACAGTTTTAACTTATTTTGGGGGGAGTGTAAAATTTGCATAACTGAACATATCTCTGTTGGACTTGCTGTAGCGTGATGAGCAGAAGGGAAATATCATGGCTGCCACATACATCAAGAATAATGGTTGGAGGACATAAGAGCCGTCAACAAAGTGGGCCGAGCAGGAAGACTCGTAGAAAGTCGTTGGCAGGACTCAACAGAGTTCTTTTGTTTGGGCAGAATCATTTTTTCTAACTTGGAAAAGAGTTTGAAGCAAACAAAGACTTACACAAATCTTCGGTAGTGACAATTTTGGCGCAACCTTTTGATCAAGTCGTTCTAAGGATTTAATCATTCACTTGTTGATTGTCATTTAATGGAGGGAAAGTAGACGTACCTAGTAACCTAGGTCATAAATTTCATCGTTGGCCTGAAGACAAGAGACAGTACTGTGCGCACCTGCTTATTTTTTCCATATGTTCCAATCAAAAGATCGGAAAATCTTAGCCCGTGGTATGGGGCATGCATGCAAGACTTGGAAAAGTCCTTGCCTCCTTGGACATGTTCTGAATCCATTTTTCCAATTCAATAAAACCAAAATATATGAATTTGTATTCCTAAAACTCATTCATATGACCCTTTAGCTCAGTTGTCATTTTAGTGGAAAAATAGACATTCCAACCAACGAATTAAATATTGTACGCATGCTTCATCTTATCCGAAACAACTGGAAATTAACGCGTCAGTTGTCCTTACTTGTTGTCTTATCTCCTGTTTTATATGTAGGCTAGCTTCCACCCACCCACCCCATTCCATCAAGCTGATTGGAAAAGTCTGGACCCAATTTCCCTCGGCATACCGAAGACTTGCAAAGGCAACTTGCACAAAAATAAAAATTGACGTTGATTTCACTTCCTCTGTTGTCGAATTTGATCAGACCTGGTTTGCAATTGACGTTACCGCCAAAATATAATTGTTTCGTCAATTCAGATATTTAAAGCATTTCCTTTGGATAAAAAAAATATTGATAGGCATTAATTTCTGGTTGAGTTCCAATAAATTGACGAGTAAGAGAAAATACCTTGAGGAATCTTTGAAGGTAGAATAATCTACCATTATAAAAAAGAAAAAAGAAATATCGATGCAAACGCATCAATTTTAAATTTTTTTTAAAGAAAAATTACTTTTCTGTGCTCAAGACAGTCGATTTTTTTTTGTTGATTTAATTTTAGATTTTTCGACTCTAAAGAAGAATTAGGCCATCCCTCTTAATTGTTTTCTGAAAAGTCAAAATCCAATCAAAAGTCTTATAATGTTAAATTATTGACAACTTCACAATTATTTTCCGGATTGCCATTCTCTGATCAACCCTAGAGGAACTAGTAATTTAACCTTCCACACAAATTATTATCGAATCTTAAGCAGGGAAGCAGTCCTTCCTTTCTGGTTATATATATAACAGAATCAATCAAATCAATCCAGAAAGATAATTCTTTGAAAAACTATAGTAAAATTATTAAAGAAAATTACTAAAATAAAATAGAGTAAACCGTTTGCATTGATAAATATAAACTACTATAAAGTTGGCAAACCCTAGCCAATGAGCTAATTCTGCTAAAAACAATAATATTACACCAAATTAAATTAAGCTAATATTACGCAAAATATTTCTTATCGCGCTCTTGCGTTGATGATCTCAGAAAATACAGCACCAGACATTGCTTGCTCGGAATTGTTACTGATTAAACTTTGTTCATCACTGCTGCTTATTAACGTCATTCCACTAAGTCGAGAACCAATCACAAGTTCACTGCCGCTACTAAACAAATCATCACCGCTATCAGCAACTGAGGACCCTTTTAGTGGACTCTCCATGTCAATGCAACTTCCAGTTTGAAGCTCGCGTTGCTTGGTACCAGTTTCCTGCAACTGTAGTGCAAATTCAAGTCCCCAGACCAAGTCGCCCATTGATGGCCTGTCCATTCCATTTTCATGCAAGCAACTTACTGCTACTTCGGCAAATTTTTTCAAACAATCCGATGCAATCTTTCCATGCAAATATGGATCCACTATTTCATCAAAGTTTCCCTTCCTATAGCTTCTCCTTGCCCATTCTGCTAAGCTTGCAGGATTGTCGACCGTTGATCGACTCACTGGCGGTCTAGCAGATATTACTTCGCATAATACAACACCAAATGAGAATACATCAGATTTTTCTGTTAATCGCTGAAGCCGGAAATATTCAGGATCTAAATACCCAAAACTTCCTTTCACTACAGTACTAATATGTGGCTTTGACATGCTATTAGGCCCTATTTTGGATAATCCGAAATCTGAAACCTTTGCTATCCATTTCTCATCTAGCAAAATATTTGTTGTTTTGACGTCTCGATGAATGACTGTTTTGCTGGCCCCGGAATGAAGGTAATATAACCCCCGCGCTGCCCCAATGCATATCTCTAGCCGTTGAGTCCATGGAAGTGGAGGATTGTCGGTCTTGTAGAGATGATCGCGAAGAGTTCCTCGAGCCATGTAATCATATACCAGTATCATTTCATTATCTTCATAGCAATAGCCGATTAAAGAGACTAAATGAAGATGACGAAGCTGAGAGAGCATCTCAATCTCTGTCTTGAACTCATGTGCGCCCTGTTCAGACCCTGGATTCAACCGTTTGACTGCAACAGTAGTGGCCCCATTGTTGACGAAGCCTTTGTAGACATTACCAAAACCTCCAACGCCTATAACGAATAAATTGTCAAAGTTATTGGTAGCATCTATAATCTCGGAGAGTGAAAACCGGCGACAAATATCAGCCGGTAGAGTTGATGAGCTCTGGTTCTTGGTAGAAGAAATAGAAAATGGGCCAAGCCATGAAGCTGCTCCATTACTCGAGTCCTTAACTCCAAGTCTTCCTCGCCGGAAAATAAAGAAAAGTACGAGAGAGAGTATGGCAAGGCCTGATACAGTACCACCAATAATGGCACCAATTTTTGTCCCATTATTGCTAGACGTGGATGACGTGGGGCCATTAGTGACACTAGTTGGTGAACTTACTAAGGGGATATCGGGATTTGGTCCAGCGAGGTTATTGTCTGGATTACTCAATTTGAAGATTTCAATCCCATTTACAATTGCATCAGAATACCTCGTCCAGCCAGGCCTGGGATGCAATGCGAGAGATACATTTCGTGTCTTCTGGTTTTCTTGAGGTTCAATGCTTGCTCCATAATCTTTGAATATAGGGAATCCATTTCCGCCACTCCATGCAATTACATCTGCCATGCTTTCCGCAGTTTCAGTATTTATGTAAATGGAGAAAACTCTATCCTGGCGTTCAGTTATTGGAGGTTGAATCTCACAAAAATGAAGTCTGAAAAGATAAGTAAAGTTAGAATCAACCGGGAAGGTCCAAGTGAGATTATACCTTTCGTTAGTTTGAAAGTTCTCGCCCATTGACCTTGCAGTTTTATACACCATGTCGGGTGCACCGTAACGAGTGAAATTATTGCCATCGCCATATTTAAGCTGAATGGTTTCATTATGAAGTGTTGCACCTGGTTTTGCAATAGTTAAACAATCATCGTCAGTACCCCAGCTTCGAAACATGCCGGTATCATCCCGCGGTAAGATATATGGGCCTCCAACATTGATCCTGTACATCAGCTCTAAAGCAGTGTTGCTTTCAAGACTAAGTTGAGTGTTCCAGTCAAGAAATTTATATCCTGGATAACTGTTGTATAAAAGATTTGTGTGTATAGATATGATTTCAATTCCATTAATGAAAGCATAAGCATCAGTCATACTAGGAGTTGGAGTGAAAGTAACGTTCAACATCTGACCATCTTCTACAATTAAGCTGAATTCTTTAACAAAATTCTCGGAGTTAAGAACCTTTGCATAAAGGGCGGCACTGAAGTTGCTAAGAAGGGTGAAGTGGCCGGCTTTGACTGAAAAGAATGCAGTCGAGCTGCTGAAATTTGAGTAGGAAGCTGGGTAAAAATGAAAGCGAATAAATTTTGGCCCCGGCCTGACGGAAAATGTGTAGGTGAAATCGGACGGCGAGAGGCGTGCAGTTAAATAAGGAACTGAATAAATGGGGGTAGGAGGTTGAAGAGCTTTGGAGATTATCGATGCGTTGGTTGGATCCAGGAGGGAGAATTTTGAGGAGTTGTCTGCAGTCCAGGCCCGATTATCTTTTGCAGTTGTATCTATGCTAGAGCCACAATCAATAGCTATGTTGCCGATAAGAGCAGATGATGAGTCTTGGGCGGTGAGGATATTGAATTGGTAGAGAAAGAGGAAAAAGTTGATAACGACAGAGAGAGATCGGATCTGATGATGGAAATGGAGATATTTGTTATCTGTGATTCTCATTTTGTGTGAGAAATGAGAGAGCGGGAGAGGGAACTGGCAGCAGGGGGCGTAAGAGCCGGTTTTAGATGTTTCGACTCACACAACTAAATCCTTAGACACGATATCCTTCAAAATTAAATGTATGGGCTCATTGCTAAGCCCTATATACGTGGTATTAGGGGTGAGCAAAATGACCGATCAAACCAAATCAAAAAATAAATCAACTCATTTCGGTTCGGTTCAATTCGATCTGATGCCTAAGAGAGATTAGATTGATCCGTTCATTAGATTTGGATCAAATTTATTGCTCAATTCAATTCGATTACACAAATATTCGGCGTTGGACTTAGAACTGAACCGAAATGATAAAAACTACTAAAAATAAATTGAACTGACTAGTTCAGTTCGATTCAAATACAAACTTCGGTCCAATTTAATTTATTATTAAAGAAATTTCAATTTATATTTTTTAGCTTCAATTCAATTCGATTTGAACTCAACAACCATTTTCTACCCTACATGGTAATAAAATTAAGCTTTTTCAAGTTAGCCATAGGCAAGATTGCTAGAGTTGGATAGTCTAGAATTTGATAGTTTGATAGTTCATGTTCATTCAAAAATTAGGGAATTTAATGTTATGAGCACTTCTTTTTCATATGATGATTTATTTACTGAAATTTTTTATTAACAAATTCAATTTATTTTTTATTAATATGTCAAAAAAAGTTTAACTTATCCAAGCAACTAATCCAAGCTAATAGGCCTTTTAAATGCTTCTAAACCTAGCTTGAAAAAATCTGGAAAAAAAATGCAATAATAGATCAAAGAGTACATATCAACATCCGGATAGAAGAATATAAAAGCTATAAACTTAAACCCATGACATAAAAAGTTCTATAGTATGAACATCCTTTTTAGTTAAATAATCTGTAAATTGATTGTATTTTTTATTTACATGTTTAAAATCCACTTTAGAAAAAAAAATATTAAAGAATGAAAATTATTAAAATGAACCCATCAAAATCCTTTATCTATTTGAAAAACACACAAAATGACATTTTTAGAGTCTGATGCTAAATATATTTAATTAATTATAATGTTAGAGAATTAATGATAAATTATATAGCATTTAATATTAAATTATCTATATTTATTGATTTTTAATTATGTGCAATTATTTTTTATATTAACTCAAAATATATCAAATTAATGAAATTAATGAATTTTATTGATAATCTTTTATTTTATTTTATTTTATTTTACTTTTTTTCTCGATCTCTATAAATTTCCAATATCATACACTCTTCAACACACAACTGTTTACCAATTCACTCTACGGTCTCACCTAAAAAATTATGGCTGCATTTTCTTTCTACTATTTATCCATCTTTGTTCATATATCATATCAAGTACTTCATCAATTATTTTACCAGCATATATATATATATATATATAGTGTAATTTTTTTTAACTAAACGTGCGTACCGCAGGTCTAAGATTCTAAAGCAAACATTCTTAAATGAACGCTCTTTCTTGCTCTTACCATGTAAAATTTTTGGTGATGACACCTTGAATTGTTATACACATCGAACTCTTAAATTTTAATAGTGCTATACAAAATTTAATTATTAGTTATAGTGTTGTATAAATATTGATATTAATTACATTCAATTATCATAATTAATACATATTAGTAAATATTTATAATTATTATTGTCACGATCCGTTTTCATAGACCGGACCGACACTAGGACCTGAAAAAGCTTAAGGTCACCAAAGTTCGTAGTAAACCTAATCTCTGATTTTAACACCATAATTATATGAAAATATTCTACAAATTGGCACATTATATTTTTAATGATTTAAACTATCACAAGGTCTTATTTCATCCAACTCAATCATTCTCATAAAATCTTACATACACTTAACATTATTATTACAATCATAAAATCTTATCATAACTGCGAATTTTCTACTATTGTACAATTATAAAGAATTCTAAATAATTCTATCTTGTACATTTAAACATTCCTTTAAATAACCTCAAAAGGAAAAAAAACTAACGCTTCAAATTTTTACAACTGATTCACATCATAATACAGAGCCCTTCCATCAGGCAATTTCACAGTCATTTCCCAATCACCAATCTCAATTTCTCACAATTACAACTTCAATCTCATAATACATTTTCTTTATAATTATATTGTCTTTAACTTGTTTAATAATAATTTAACTGTCCTTATTTTACATTTTTCTACCAACTCACAAGTTTTTGTCACTTTTATTTATAATTCTCTTACATTGGCTAATTTCACTAATGAATTTAGAAATTCATTTCACAATTAACTTTCATGTAATTCACTTAATATTATTTAAGCAAATTCAATCCAATAATAATAAATTTCTAACTTGAATTTATACCAAATTTAAATGACTAAAATATAATTTATACCGATTGAAAATCGGACTTCAGATTCGTGTTCAGCGCGCAAAATGCAGCATTCTGCCTCATGGTACCTCGCCGGACCGCCGCCGTCAGGTCACCGAACCACCGGCTGTGCCGCCGTTCACGGTGGCCGGAAATTCGAGCTCGCCAGAAACTTCCAAAATTAACACCAAAACATTCAGATTTTCATGATCTCTTCAATTCCCAACTCAATTTTATCATCTAATATCTAATTTTATCAATTACCCAAATTTATTCAATTATAAACCTAAACTTTAAATCTTTAAATCTTTAAAAATTACTGTGTTTTAATGCAATAGAATCGATCTATGGCTGTAAAGGGAAGATTTCGAGCTTACCCTTCCACCAAAGCTCGCCGGAAATGGCGAGAGACCACCGAAAATCGAAGAGCAGCGCTGTCGAAGGAGACAGCTCCGCTTCTCGCTGCTGAAGCCCTTCTCTGCGTCGGAGGAGGCTAGGAACAGATCCAGCGGCTTGAGGCGAGCTGACCTCCATCTCTTTCACGTTGAGTGGTGGCCGGAGTTGGTCTGGAACACAGGATCGATTTCTGCGATCGGGAGAAACTGTCGCGCAAGAGAGAGAAGGGACACTGGGTTTCGTTCAACACCGAAGGAAGCCAGAGGATCGACCAGCGGCACAAAGAGAGTCAGCCGCTGTGTCTCAGCCTCGCTCCATGGTGGTCGGAAACGGAAGCGGAGAGGGAGAGAGAGGGTGGTCGCGTGGAGAGGAAACGAGAGGGAGAGAAAGAGGAAGGAGAGAGAAACGTTCTCTCTTTCAATTTTTTTTTTTTTTTAACTAAATGGTTCCGGTTCGATGTAAATCGATTTGATCTAACTTAATAATTTAGCCTAATTTATATTTAATTTAAGGATTTTTTGATTGAGTTTGACTATTTAAATTTGATTTTCGGGTTCGGTTTGCGGTATAAAATATTATTTTTTGCTAATTCTCATTGATGAAAATTTATAATTAAATTTTAAATAAAAATTTTTTTAAAAATAAATTAATGAGTTATTTCAATTATAATATTATAACATATCTTTCTAAAAATATATAATATTGGTTTTAATTGTCATTCAATTATCATATTAATATGTATTAAATAATTAAAATCATTATCATGTTATAATCTATTTTTAATTAAAAATAATCATAATTTTGATGTTGATTCTCATATGAATATGTATTATAACTTATCTTTTAAATTAATATTATTATAATATTATTATTATTGAATATCATTATAATCAATCATAATTATCATTTATTATTATGAATAAAAATTTTATATTTAAAAGAATGATAGAAGGTTTTAGGTTTGAATCCTCTCAACCTTAAGTGTTTTCACCAATTTGATGAATAGAGAGTTATTTCTTATTGTGTAGCCCACAGTATTATTTCAGCTTATCAATTCTCCTAATGAATAAAAAAATTATTTAATTTTTTGAAATAAATACATATAAATAACTAAATGTTTTAAAATTTTAAGTTTTATCTTTACTAAATATTTTTTAATAAATATATATATATATATATATATATATATATGATAATGAGACATTTGAAATTTTTTTTATATTTTTTATTAAATATTTAATTTTTTATAAATAAAATAGAAAAAATATATTCTTTTTATTTATATTCTTTTTTCATTTATATAATTTGATTGGATATATTTTCTTAAAAGTAAATTTTTCAGATAGAATATATAATATTTTATTTAGAACAAAGATAAAAAAATAAAAAAAGTATATTATCTTTATTAGTATTTTTCCTTTATGTTTGTTAGATCTAATTGGATATATTTTTTAAAAAGTAAATTTTGAAACAAAATTTATATAGTTAAACCTGATATGTAAACAATTGAAAATTTCAATTTTAAAAAATATATAATATTTTATTAATATATTTATATATCTATATATATTGAAACATTTTTTCTGCTAGGTGAGTTTTGAAAGAATTTTATTCTTAATAATAATTTTTTATTTTATATTTTATTACCGAATAATTTTTAACTTCTATCATTTTAATTTAGTAAAACTTATATCTCTATTACAATAAATAGATGACCTATTGATGATTAAGAATTTTTAATTTTCTTGATATTTTTTCTCTTCTATTCTAAATCTGTTTAACTTAAAAGAAAATAATATTTAGAAAACTAGAAAAAAAAACTAGAACATCTTTCTGTTCAGGTCACTTTTTAGCGTTTTAAGAATTTATATTTATGTACATATATGAAATAACCCGTTAATTTATTTTTATAGAATTTTGATTTAAAGTTTAATTATAAATTCTAGCCAATGAAAGATAATTTCGTATTCTACAAATCGAACCTAAAAAGCCAAATTCAAATAGTTAAACTCGATTGAAAATCTCTAAATCAACTGAAAATCAGACTGAATTGATAAGGTGGACCGAATGAATTCAAATCGAACCGGAACTATTTAGTTAAAAAAAAAAGGAATATTTATTCCCTTTCTCTCTTTCACTCTTTCTCTCTCCTCCTTCGTTCTCTCTCTCCCTCTCCTTTCCCGATCACAGCAGCGATCTCCTCCCAGCTGCTGACAGACGCCACTCGATGTGGCGGAGGGAGCAGACGAAGCTCCAGAGGACGGCCACTGCTCAGACCGTCGAAGCCTTCTCGCACAAGGCAAGTCCCTCTCCACGCAACGCTACTGTCTCTTTGACAGCTGCGTCTCTTCGATTTTTCGGCGAATGAGAGCGTTGCCGGTGAGTTTGGACAGCAAGATAAGCTCGAAATCCTCCCCCTTCTACCATAGATCGATGTTGTTGCACTAAGACACAGAAAGTTTTGAAGATTTAAAGATTTAGAGTTAGGTTTTGATTTGTATAAAATTGGGTATAATGATAAAATTAGACATTGAATGACAAAATTGATTTGGGAATTGAGTTCTATGTGAAAATTTGAATGATTTGATGTGTTGATTGCAAATTTTTGGCAATGACGATTTTCCGACCACCATCTGTGGCGGTGCAGGCGGTGGTGCCGACGAGGCTCCGGCGAGATACTTGAGAGGCAGAATCCTCTCCTCGACGCGGTGAACGCAACCGTGTAATTAGAATTTGCAATCGAAGGCTAGTGCTTATTTTATACATTAATTTAAATAATTTTTGGAGTTAAAATAAATATAATTTTTATTGAGAAGTATGATTTTATTTAAATATAATTGTGAAATTTGATAACTTGAAATTGGTTAAGTAGATTTTGTATACGAATCGAAATTAATTATATAATTATGACTTAATGAAGTTAAATGATTCAAAAAGTAAATGAAATTTTTACCTTAGCTTGAATTAGGAATTAAACTTGTTTTTAGTTTAAATATTAGGGACTAGAAAATTGAATTGT